>CABHPH010136614.1:7246-44576 GCA_902168325.1 Peromyscus nudipes | reverse complement strand
TAGTCCAGGATGCTTTGACTCACAGAGATCCAGACGGATCTCTTCCTCCCAAGTGCCACCACTGCCTGACTTCTATGTTTAATCTAGTGGCTTGCTCTGTTCTCTGATCTCAGGGAAATTTTATTAGGGTACACAGTATATCACCACAAGTGTGCACAGCCACTTTAATTTGGCAGTGACTTCCAACATTCAACTCTGGGTGTATTGTCTTGTGACTGCTGAGTTATACACCACTTTTCAAACTTTATATTGTTTCTTTTGCTAGCATTTGGACACTGACCAGTAAATCCTAAGGTCTTTACAGACTTACGGACTGAAAGAATGTATTTGAGGATTTGAGTCCCACTTCTAACCTTCCCTGCTGGGACACTTCCTATATTTCTTCTTGGAAGCAGGTACCTTTCCTGAGTAGAGATTTTCAGCTGTTTGCTTAAAAATATGTTCACTTTCTTGCCTCGGGGAGATACTCTGAAAATGTAAGTAAGGTAACACTGTGTGTCGACCTACCTGCTGTCTTTTGAGTCTGTAATCAGAATGGGAAACTAGAGAGAGCAGTTTTTGTGAAGAAGGCAGGAGCCTGGGGATCTGTTGGATAACAGTTTGCTCTGGCTGATTGTCAGTGTGTGTGTGTTTGTGTATCATCAGTGATTTAAACTGTTCACCTAAGGTCCAAAGTATAGTTTTCTGAGTAACAAGAACAGTGTTACATGAAGTTATAATGTCAATAGTTGTTGATTTAATTTATCAATGAATGAATTTATCACCAATGAAATGGGACAGATGTATTCACCTTTGCAGTAATTGTAGGAAAGTCAAAAAACAACTCTCTTCTCTGATTGCTCTAAACAGTGGCTTAAATGTGAGACAACAGCATCATATTAGACACCCTTCCTACTTGGAACTGCTATTTTTCTCTATTACATACTACAGCATAAGTTAAGCTCTTTGGATATCTGTGTCCTAAACATTTCTAAGATGGACATGGAGCCCACCTCTGTGGTCATGTTGTGTCCCCCAATATGTTGTGCACCCTAATAAACTTATCTGGGATCAGAGAACAGAACAGCCACTAGATAGACATAGGGGCCAGAAAATGGTGGCACACACACACTTTTAATCCTACCATTCAGACGGATCTCTGTGAGTTCAAAGCCACACTGGAAACAGCCAGTCATGGTGACACATGCCTTTAATCCCAGGAAGTGATGGCAGGAAGC
The DNA here is from genome assembly GCA_902168325.1 of Peromyscus nudipes. Taxonomy (NCBI): domain Eukaryota; kingdom Metazoa; phylum Chordata; class Mammalia; order Rodentia; family Cricetidae; genus Peromyscus; species Peromyscus nudipes. The sequence goes on along the minus strand of CABHPH010136614.1, from coordinate 43,359 downwards.
AAAAAGGTATAGGAACTAGAGCCTTTTTAAGCTTTTAGCTTTTAGCAGCACATCAGCTGAGATCCATTCGGATGAGGATTCAGAGGCTTTCAGTCTGAGGAACCAAGATCAGCTGAGGAATTGGCGAGGTGAGGTTAGCTGTGGCTTGTTTCTCTGATCTTTCAGCGTTCACCACAATACCTGGCTCAGGGTTTGTTTTTATTAATAAGACCTTTTAAGATTCGTGCAACACACCTCAAAGGTTATTATACTTGGTCTTGTCTTAAGCATGTGGCACATGGCTGTCCTTATCTGAGAACATGCAGTGTTCACTTCTTGATGTCATTTAGAGTTATACCTGATGATGACTGTGGCCCTGATAATGACATGTGGCCTCGCTTGCAAATGCTGCAGTTCCACTCATCCTCTGCAGTTGCTTCTTTCCTCCCCAGCCCCTAGGATACAGTGGTTGAGCCTTTCGGTGTTCTACATGGACCATTTCCTGTCTCCAGTCTTCCTCTGTCCAGTACATGCTCTGTGATGTCAGATCACTTGACTCTTGAAAACATTGATGCATAAGGGATGCTCATAGATACTAAGGCCTCTTATCCACTCATTGAAGGGTCGTTACAACTGATACCTTAGCAGGCCCCTTGCTCTCTGTTTACTGAATGAGTTGACAACTCTGGTAAGTTTTTGTCTTTATCCTTTGGGAATGCTTTGCCTCAAACCCTGTCCTTAACTCATGGTGAACTTACTATCTTTCAAAATTCAGCATGTGTCATCTTATTCTCAGAAACATTGCCCACTTCCCAGCCTCTGATCAGGTGTTTCCCAAACCGTAGTTTTTCCTTTACACAGGGTGATGTGTTTGAATCATTTCCATTTCTTTTATTCCTCACTTTTCTATTATAGGCAGCATCTCTCATGGGCACAAACAACAATTATCCTTACAATAATCTCTCTTTCCTTTCTTCCCATTATTTTCCTCCCTATCATGACATAAACTGTGGGTGATGTGATTGACCTAATAAGCCAAGCAACAAGCCGTCCTCGTTTATGGCTGATGTATAAAATTATGCACAAAAAATCTTTTTTAATGAAAAAAGTGAAGTTTAAGCCATCTACATTATGGAGAACACGGCACTTGTGGGGAACCCCCACCCCACCTCCTAGAACATATCCTGGCATATCCCTAATTCAACTTACTCTAAACATCTTCTTTGAAGCATTAGCTTTCAAGATCAATTGAAAATGACTTTTATTTAATTGCAGTAATTTTCCTTTAGATTATTGATGAGATTTTCTGATGTGTATCTATTTTGGCAAGGTAACACAAACCATTAGTTTGCCTATGTATAGTGATGTAGCCCACAGAAAACATTGTTTTTAATTGTGTAATTATATTCTAAATTTCAAATAACTGCCTGAGGGTTAAATTTAAGTACATTGTTGAGTTTAGAATTGGCTCTGTTATATTTGAATTTTTACCTTTTATAACTTACCATTGGACTTTTATATTGTCCACTTGCACCTCTCTTTTAAAGAAGTGTGCACTCTGTTTGATGCCTTGTAAAACTTTAAAAATAGTTGATGCCTGTTTTGTTCCTAAAGGAAAGAGTGATTTCAATTTTTTAATGATTAAAATAGTTTTTATATAGGACAAAATGGAGATTTGGAAGAGCATTTTATGCCCTGTTGAGGAATAAAATATTTTTTTTTGCAGACATTAAATGTGAGTACTCTTTTTCTGAGCTTCAACATAATTGTACAGGTTTGAATGATTCCTCAGACTTGTGCTAAAATGTAATTCCCATTGTGATAGTGATGAGTTGGGGCCTTTAAGAGATCAGTACTGGCATCACGATGGGAGTTTGAGCCCTCCACACTGTTTTGTCTTGCCATGTAATGCCTCCTGCCATATTACAGTTTGTTGTTGCCTGAGATTTCCAGTCACATGTTTTCCTCTAGAATGATTCTGATGCACGGTGTCTGACTAGGTATTGAGGGAGACATACTTTGTTGTTTTAATTTTCCTGTCTAAGAAATTCATTGTTCATACCATATGGTATGTCTTCTAAATCAGTTACATTATTGCCAATTGTGTGCGTTGTACCTGCAAATCCTTTAAATTTTCACAGTGCACATCCTCTTGTTGGTATCACCTTGCATCACAGCCATTGTTTGTAGACAAAGTGCTAAACGGTCTTATTAATGAAACTTATTAAAAGTGAGAGATCAGAAAAGCAGAAAGAAGCCAGTCATGTTCTCACCACTTGGAGATCCTCAGCCAAAGAGAGACCTACTTCCTGTATACGCTCACTTATCTGCCTTTCTGTTCTGCCATCTCATTTCCTCTCTCTGCCCAGCTACATCACTTCCTCTTCCTGCCCAGCTCTGTCACTTCCTGTCTATCTGTACAGACCTCCAGACCTTTATGGTTAGTGCTGGGATTAAAGGTGTGTACCACCACGCCTGCCTCTGTTCCCAGTGTGGCTTTGAACTCACAGAGATCCAGACGGATCTCTGCCTTCTGAGTGATAGGATTAAAGGCATGTGCTACCATTGCCTGACCTCTATGTTTATTATCGTGGCTGGCTGTTTGCTCTGATCCTCAGATTAACTTTATTGGGGTACATAGATAAAGTATCACCACAGTTGTTCTGAATACTTTGAGTAATAATTGTTTGTGATTTGCATATTTCCTCTGAAGTTTATTAGTGCAGAGATGGCTGGTGGACCTTGATTTGCAGTTAGCATTTAGAAGCTCATGGTCTTCACCCTTCTGAGTATTTCTTTCCTGAAGGGAGTTCTTCACCTGTTGCTTTGCTTACCTCCTCTCTCAGATGTGTTGCATTAGACCTGTCTCAGTAACATGTGGATACTCTCTCTGGTTGGATTCCTTATCCTGCCTTTCCTGACAACTAGTTAGAGCACCTCTGTTTTAATATATTTTCAGCTCTCAAAACCCAGACTGAGTTTCCTGTCCTCCAACCCTTTTAATGGGGTAATCAGTTGTAACCGCATATCTTCCGGGGCACTTAGTATCCTCTCAGTCTGTAGAAAAGAATTTGTCCTCTTTAGTGTTTGTATTGCATATCTTATTTCCCTTCATCATCCCAAATCACCTTTAGATTAATTTTTTTGATGATAGCTTCCAAGTCAACACATTTGCAAATTTTATTAAATATTTCTGGGTATAGAATATAGACAAATTTAGTATCTCTGCAGTAAGTGTAAGACTTGTCAAAGCTCATTTACTTTCAGTTACCATAACTGAATCTCTAATTGTCATTGAGCTTAACTTTGAACTGTTTTGACCTACTCAGACCAATGTGCAGTTAGTCCTTGAAGAAGGGTTGGTGAATAACTTACCTCTCCCTGTGTTAGAATTTTATAAAGCTAGAAGGGTCTAGATTTTTTAAAGATGGTAACACAATGCTTGTCTTCCTTTCTCTTGCTAGCCTGTCCACACTAAACAATCACTGTCTTTCTAGTCTCTTGATGGTGTAGGTACAAGTGACATGGCCCCAAGTTCATGCCGCCTTGGAAAATCTATTGCTCCATGAGTGGAGAGATGGTAGTTCAGCTGGGAGGGATTGCCAGCAGCATTCTCTTCTCACAGACAACCACCAGCACCATTACTTTTCACTATCTAGAGAACTAACTCTTCTGTTATGCGTCATTTGCCCCATCAGCTTTTGTAACTTCTGAAGTAAACTTTGCCCCATTTAAAAATGGTAAGTAAAGCCCTACTTAGTGTATTTGTATCGGAATGGCCAGGAACTTAAGACTTGTTTACAACAGTGGTTCTCAATCATCCTAATGTTGCAACACTTTAATACAGTTCTTCATGTTGTGGTGACTCCCCACCATAATATTAGGTTTGTTGCTTTATTAAAACTGTAATTTTGCTACTGTTATGAATTGTATTGTAAATATCTGCTGTGCAGGATATCTGATATGTGACTCCTGTGAAAAGGCTGTTTGACCCCAAAGGGTTGTGACCCACAGGTTGAGAACAACTGGTTTATAGCTTATTTGTTGGTCTATGGATTTAAACATGGAATTTCTGTGTTAATATTGGCTCTAAAAATGAGATGGTTTTCTACACATCTGTAAAGGTCAGAAAACATGTTATACTTGATTATCAAAATGTATATAAAATTATTTGATTGTTTATCATTTGAGTAAATTTGTATTATGATAGAAAAATATGAAAGGCATTGTAATATTTCCTTTTCCACAGGTATTATTAAGAGTATGTTTTCATATTTTAAATTTTCATTGTGAATACTTAAATTTATACTCTTAACATTGAAGTTTTAATGAATTAAAACTTCTTAAGGAACCACTACCTTGCTTTACTTAGCACTTTTCATTAATAGTAAGGTATTTAAGAATATTCTATGAAATAGTTTTGAATTCCATTGTTCTTTCATGATAAAGAAATGTGAGTCTAGTTAAGGTAGTGGAGAAGCCACAGAGTGGTATTTATTTAATGAGTTATCATATATGCTGTTGTCAATAACTGTGTGTCTTCAATAAATTTGAAATATTTACATACTATTTTAGAATTGCAGATGAGATAAATATATTTGTATGTCACTTAGATATATGAAAGAATGATCAGAGTTATTTGTCTTATTCCTGAGTAAGATATGTCTGTGATAAGCCATCTACACTTTGAGAATATTAAGCTCCTCAGCAGCCACCCCACTTCTGAGTAACAAGTATTTACATCTCTTAAATTGTTTTCTTTCATCTATAAAGACAAGAGCAGTATAAAGCACTTCGTTTTGTTTAAAATATCATGTCCTGTGCTTCAAAGCCAGGAACAACTCAATTACAAGATCACCTTGCTAATGCCATAGCAGGCAGAAGGGGTTCGGGGTAGGAACGGTAGGTTTTAGGTCACTAGGCTTTGTATCGGTAGTGCAGAGCATCACTCATTGTTCTATTGGCCTTCGTACCTTTTCCCAAACGTTTGTGTGATTTTTAAGGGACTTAATTTATGAACTCCAATGCATCTATTTTATAGAAGAATATCCTTGGCTTCCAGTATAATGACTCTTTTATATATAAATTATATACAAATCTATATTTCTTTATCAAATGTACATATATAAATGTGTACACACACTACCCTAGTGTTGTTTTTGTTTCTCAAAGATTTGCGCCTTTTTAATGTATATAATGTAATCATCTACTAAGTTAACATCTATTGAACATATTTGGGGCAAGTTTTAAAAGTTAAATGTAATTGTTTTGTGATGTTGCTGGCTGGAGTTTGCGATTAACTTTTATATATATAGTATATGAAGTAGTGTAGAATTCATACCATTTTCCTTATTCTCTTATATCCAACCTCCTTTGTCTCTTCGTCTCCTATTTAGATTTTGCATCCTTGGCTTGTTCCACTTATGCCTTACAAATGGTAGCTTGGTTAACTCTTGAACTTGAGGGAGCTCAAGTACTTAATATCTTGTGAATGAATGTTTTGGAATAATTTTTTGTTCAGGAAATTCTACTTTGTGATTCTGTTTGCCTTTAGACTATAGCCCTCCTTTTCTCCTTCCTCCCCCCTCTTCCTTTTTTCCCTCTTCCTTTTCCTCCACCTGCTCCCCTTCCTCCTCCTCTCCCTCCTCTTCCTCCTGCTTCTCATCTTCTCTTAACTGTCCTAATATTTATTTGACACAATTCAGATTTTATAGAATCATATAGTTGGAATTATTAGAAAGCTATCACTTTTTAAAGAGTTATAAGAAATTTAACATTCTCAGATTTGATTGTTTATAGTGTTATAATACAATCAAGGGACCTTTTGACTATTTGTTTTACAAAGACAGAAGCACAGTGTTAATTCCGTTGTTAATTCTAAGTGACTGTGCTGGCTGGGTTTTATGTCAGCTTGATACCAGCTAGAGTCATTTGGGAAGAGAAAACCTCAATTGAGAAAATCCCAAAAGAGCCCGTAGGACGTTTTCTTGACTGATGGTTGATGTGGGAGGGCCCAGATCATTGTGGATGGTGCTGCTTCTGGTCAGTTAGTCCTGAGGTGTATATGAGTAAGCAGCATTCCTCTATGGCTTATTCAATTCCTGCTTTCAAGGTCCTTCCTTGAGTTTCCACCCTGACTTTATTCATTGGGAGGCAGTGATATTATAAGCAAAATAAAACCTTTCCTCCCCATGTTGCCATGGTTATACTATTTTATAACAGCAATTGAAACTTTGACTAAGATAGTGACATTAGAGTTTCCAATCCATAATTTTTGTTTCTTCTTCCCTGCATTCCCCCTCTTCATTTTGAGATATGGTCCCAGTGAAGTACAGATGGTCTTTGAATTCACTGTGCACCTCATGCTGGCCTTGAACTCATTCATGACCCTTCTGCCTCAGCCTCTTCAGTGCTGAGGTGACAAGCATGCATGCATGCCTGTCCCCTTACTTTTGTAGCCCTCTGCATACGGGGGAAAAATGAACGAGAGCTTTTCTGTTTGATGCTTTAGTCTGATGTATCTGTCGGGGAGGGGGGGGGAATCAATATACAATAATTGTGAAGTGTACTGTGTATAGTAACAGCTAACTAGTTTTGAGGATTATTGCAAAGGGCTTCTTTCTAAAGATGGTATCATTTAATAAATAAGATTAAAGAAAATAGATTCATTTTTGTTTACTCTGTGGATATCGTTAGGGTTTTGCCGGGCATTGGGAGGGCCAGGGAATGCTGTAGAGACTGTACTATGCAACAGATCTAACACAAGAGATTTATTGGGGGTGGGTTGGGGGAAAAGACTGCCTCTGAGTCCGGACTGGGGGAAGCCACGATGTTGCAGGCTTTATAAAGGGTATGCCACTCCTGGTGAAGGCAGGCGATGACATGGCTGCTGTTCTGAGGAGCTGAAGGTAGGCTGAGGTTCCTGGTTCTGCAATGTGGGTAGTTCCTAACAGATACAGGCTATGCCTATGAATAACTGGGTAGATTCCTTCTTTATACTTGTTGACAAGGCTGTTTCTACAGTATGGGTTCCGGAGTAGACCAGTAGACATTAAGGACTGGAAGAAATCACTAAATCCTGCATTTGTTCCAAATTTTGCATTTGTTTAAATTTTTTAAAAATTTATTTATTTTTTAAAAAAGTATTGTTTTCATTTTATATACCAATCCCAGTTGCCCCTCCCTCCCCCTTTTCCACCCCCCCAACTACTGTGGGATGTTCTGTATGGCAAATGTGTTGCTAATAAAACACTGATTGGCCAGTGGCTAGGCAGGAAGTATAGGCGGGACTAACAGAGAGAAAAAAAAGAGCAGGAAGGTGGAAGCAGACGCTGCCAGACGCTGCCAGCCACCGCCAGGACAAGCAGAATGTAAAGATGCCGGTAAGCCACAAGCCATGTGGCAAGGAACAGAATTATAGATATGGATTAATTTAAGATATAAGGACAGTTAGCAAGAAGCCTGCCACGGCCATACAGTTTGTAAACAATATAAGTCTCTGTGTTTACTTGGTTGGGTCTGAGCGGCTGTGGGACTGGCAGGTGAAAGAGATTTATCCTGACCATGGGTCAGGCAGGTAAACTCTAGCAACACCCAACCTTACCCAGTCTCACCCCCATCCACCCCTCAGAGGGGGTAAGGCTGCCTTGGGGAGTCAACAAAGTCTGGCATCCCAAGTTGAGGCCGGACCAAGCCCCTCCCCTTCTGTCAAGGCTGAGCAAGGTGTCCCACCTTAGGGAGTGTGTTCCAAAAGGCCATTTCATGCACCCGGGACAAGTCCTGGTCCCACTGCCAGGGGCTCCCCAAACTTTTTTAAAGTACATTTTGGTAGATGATATATATTAACCAGTATTATTAAATTGAGATAGAAAGAGTTGAAAAATCTAAACCTGGATGGTTAGATAACACCTGGGCACATTAAAAGTCAAGCCAGAATAGAGTAAACTACCTATAAAAGAGGAGGTGAAGTTTCACAGTTTTTTTTGAGAGACAAAAGAATGTTTTTACTTCTTAGACTGTATTATATATTATAGCGGGCTCCTGGAAAATTTTAACATATCTTCAAGTTTTTAAAAAAGATGTTTAATTGAGTAGCATCTAGAAATCATATGTTATTTCCAGCATGAGTAGAATATCACTTGTAGGGAGAGTTCATTATTATATTTTCAATTTATATACTCATAAGTATATCTTGTATTGAAAGATGTAAGGTATTTTTGATAGATGATCTTTTATCTGATTGCAGCATTTTGAATGGATTTTTTTATTTTTACAACAAGATTACAGATTATCCCCAATGATAGCATCCAAGAAAAAGTGATAGAAAGTTTGATCTACTCAAAACGTGCAATTCTAATTCATTTTAATTAGCGTAGAGCTCTCAGGTCACCTATGGGAATCTACGCTAACTGATGACAGTCTCAGCTATGCGTGATTTTTCCTCGACCCTCCTCCCTCTAACCTGTTTTGTGGAGCAACTGTTTTCGTTGACGTCCGAGGGTTGATAGCAATCTCAAACAGCCTATTCATAGACCAAGAAATCCAGATTAATTTGTCAGAGCCTTCTCTGTTTTAGGAGTCTGTAATTCTAAAGTGTATAAAAGGCATCTAATTCCTAAGCACATTTCTCTGGAGATCACTAATTGGCACTGTTTGCGGCTGACAGCAGCAAGCTATAGGTCATGATAAGTTTTAAAAACATCAGAATTTGGTTCCAAATATGATTTTTTACCTCTTATTCTCACACATACCTTTGTTCTTAATATCTTACCTAAAAATATTCAAGTGTGCTGCATTTGTTTGTTGCTGTGTTATTTTTCTACCTGTTTGTAACTAATTTTGGACAAGTTTTTAATGTACTGACTATAGTATTAGCTATTCTATTTTTTAAATAAAAATGTTTTGTTAATTTAGTCTACTGCCTTTTGTTTATTAAGTATTCCAGAAGCTAATGATAATTTATGTTTCAGAGAAAACACGATGAAATTTATATACTCCTTGTGAAGATAATGAAATTATTCTTCCTAGCTTGAGTTTGCATGGAATAAATTGTATAGATTCTTTTACATTGCATCTGATAGGGACATTATATGTCCTTTTAGATTTTCAAAAATAAGCATATAATCTATAATTTATAATTGGGTGCTCAGTTTCAAGGTCAAAATTTATATGTGTCACCTCTTCGTTGTAAATCTGTTTTTGCTTTTACCAAATTGGAATTCTGAAAGGTGCTTTTAAATTTCAGAGGCCTGTCAGTTTTGATATGTGAGGATAATTTTGAAGATATAAAATTTTCTCCCACCTGTCCTCTCTGCTTTCTCTCCCCAAAACCAGAAATAGAAAACAGATGATTATATATAGACATTACAATAAGGAGGTCAGTGATTTGTGAACAGTAAACCATAAAGCAACATCTCCTGTAATGAGTCGGTCCTTCTCCATGGCTCATTAAAAGAAAACATCCAGTTTCCCCAGCTGACAGAAAAAGGAGTGAGTTTCCAGTAGAATTGTTCACAGAGCTGGACTCTTTCTGGTCTTTCATTAGTGGGTTGCATGATTGAATCTGTTTACTCTTCATAACTTGTTTTTGGCACATAAAGGAGTTTTAACTTTGATTTACCTATGAAGAATAGGAAAGTCCGTGAGTCCTGTTTCAGCCTTGGAAGCAATGGCTGTGGCTCTTGATTTAAAATTTAAGAATGACTGAATTGATCTTAGGTTTAATGCTCTTCTCCAGATGCCCCTCTTATGACATTTTCATTAATAATGATCCATATACAACAGATAGAGAAGTTGTCAGAACCCTGGACATTTGTTGATCCTCTGCTAGCCATGACAACTTTCTCACAATATAAAGTCTAGCCAGTTCTGGTGACCCATACCTGTAATTCCAGTATTCTAGAGGCAGAGATAAGAACAGCCACTGTAAGTTCAAGGCAATCCTGCCTATGTAGTGAGGCTCAGTCACAGCAAACAAGCAAGCTGGCAAGCACAATTCAAAGCCACTTAACCATAGAGAAATGATCTGTAATCCTCAGTCTCTATATTTAAATAAAAAGTTGTAAACAGTTTAATATATGGCATTTTTCAGATTCTCATTTTTATTTCCCTGCAGGAAACATTTAGCCTTCTAAGTTTTCAGTGTGCTTCGTTTGGTAATACCATGATGAAATGCTGGAAGTCATTGTCTGTGTTCTTTGTGGGCCTGTGTTTGATGTGATTATCTCCCATATCCTACAGAGCAACCAAATGATTATAGTCATTCCCTAATGACCTCATGGTTTAAGTAAGGATTCGTAGGCTTAATAGAACCTAAACGTAAGAAGAAGAAAAAAAATAGCTAAATCCTCTTATAGCTCAAGGTAACTATTATTGAATCAAAGTGATTTAAAGATTAAACAATGTAGACTCCCTCACATTTTAGTAAATTAAGGTTTATAGTGTTTTTCAGACTTGTTTGGGGTGTGAATGTGTACGGTGGCTGGGAGTGAAGGGCGACTGCATTAGACATTCGAAGTTCTCATCTGTGGTAGTTCAGGAGGGCGTCCTCTCACAGTTGGAGGTGAAATGGACAGATAGTCCCCTGGCCTTTCCTTAGCCTCCAGTGAAACTAAATGATCATGTGCTATAGGACTCTCCTCCCAATTTCTCCAGAGACCTTTTATTGGTAGATATTTCAGTTGCGAAAAGCAATCAGTGCAGGAAGAACCCAGAGAGAGAGGAAACAGCTTTAGAGTCCCATGTTTCCCCAGAAGCCTCAAGAGAATTTCTTAAAGAAGCAAAATCTCAATGATACAAGGAAGCACTGAAGTGTGGATAGCAGAGCACGCCTTCCACTTTTCTGGATTTTCTTATATCAATAGGGTAGCATTGATCTCATGGGTATACTTTTGTTTTTACCCAATTATTTTCAAATTCTTGCTTATCAAATATTCCTACATCTCTTAGCTTTCAACAGAGATTTAAAGTGTGTCTCCCTGTGGTCAGGCTGCCTCCATTTTTCCAGCTCTGGGATTACAAGTATGTGCTACCACGCTCGACTGTTTTACTGGGTTCTCGGGATTGAAGCTAAGAACTCATGCTTGGATGGTGAGCATCTTACTGGCTCGGCTCTTTCTCCAGCTCCTCTACCTACTTTAAAACTCTCAGTTGCCGTTTTGAAGATAACGTTCCTAACCCAGGGGACATATACTTAATAATTTCTTGTCATAATTTGTTCCATACTTAAGATACAGTGAGGCCTCTGGCTTTGCTCTTCTCAAGACTGATTGATCTAGTAAAGGTCTTTTGTGGTTTCCAACACTTTTTTTTCTATCTGTATTTCTGTGAGATGTTCCATTATAATTTTGATTGCGATTTTATGGACTCTATAGATGGATTTGAGTAGTGTGAATACTTAAACCATATCGGTTTTTTCAACCTATGAACAATGTCCTGATTTCTAACTAGGTTACAAAATTATTATAATCAAAACAATAGGGTCCTGGCATAAATACTTATCATTTAGTAGACTGCATAATAGAGAGTTAAAGGGCTAGAATGTAACTCAGTGGTAGAATGTTTTTCTGTTATACATAGTTCCTGGGTTTCATGTCCAGCAGGTGAAAAAAGAGCACTGTAGCCAGAAGGTTCTCTGGTCTGCCAGGTGTCTGCAGTCCCATGGCCTGCTTATAAAATAATCACTCGGAAGCTTACATTAATTGTAACTGCTCAGCCATTAGCTTATGCTTATTACTGACTAGCTATTACACTTAAATTAACCCATAATTCTTTTTTATGTTTAGCCACATGGCTTGGTATCTTTTCTCAGTTCTGCCTTGTCATCTTCCTTCCTCTGTCTCTGGCTGGCAACTCCTGACTCAGCCTTCCTCTTCCCAGAATTCTCCTTGTCTGCTTATCCCACCTATACTTCCTGCCTGGCTACTGACCAATCAGCATTTTATTTATCAACCAATCAGAGCAACACACATTCACAGCATACAGAATGACATTCCACAGCAGAGCACCAAATACACACACACACACACACACACACATATATAAAGTCAACTTTAACAAGAATGCCAAAAATACACTATGGGGGAAGGAATGTGTTAGGAATCTGAGTCCTTATATGCTCAAAAATCAACCCAAAGTGTATTAAAATGCTTTAAAACTCTTTAGAGAAAATGCAGAAATGGCTCCCTTCCCATTGTTCTTGGTAGCCTTTGTTTTCTGTCTGTTACCAAAATCACAGACTAAAAAGTAAAAACTAAGTGGGATATAGCAAAGTAAAAAATCTTCTGTATAGTCAAACACGAAGGGAGTAATAGAAAGGTGTTGTGTTGTGTTGTGTTATGCTATGTTGTGTTGTGTTGTGTTATGTTGTGTTGTGTTGCGTTATGTTGTAGCTAACATATGTGAGGAGCTTACAAATCTCAGCACAAAACTGAATCTGATTAAACAAAATGAGCAAAGGGCATCAATAGGTACCATAACAAAAAAAGACCTGAAATGTTCAAAATTTATTTTAGAAAGTGCTCAAGATCGTGGAAAACATATTAAGGCACAAGACATCATATTACACATTAATATTCCTGTTGCCCCCCAAAAGACAAGAAGTAACTGTTGTTGAATATGTGTGTACTAACTATCCACGGATGTCTTCAAAGAAGTTCAGGCAAGAGAAACATTGTAAAGGTGACACTGTGTGTGATTTCACAGCACACTGCAAAACAATAATCCTTAGCCACAGTTACTAATAACCAGAGTGGTGCCAGCTCAAAGGAACACACAGTTGGTTGGCATGCATCCTTGCAGAAACATCTTGTTTTTAAAGTTGTGATGGCTTCTGTGCAAGCTTTTTGTGACAGTTACTCTTAGACAGTCATGTTTAAGAACTTTGCCCTTGTAGCTCCCATGGTTTCTTTGCTTTTTAGGAGAGAGTAGATTTGATATAGCTGTTTTAATTCTGATGGCATACATGTGCAATGGAGTATTATTTAACCTTAAATTTTTTCAGCCATTTGTGTCAACATAGATGAAGTTGGAGGACATCATGCTAAGGGAAGTATTCCAGACCCAGAAAGACAAAGATTTAACCATCTCAATCACAGATGTCACTAAGCATAATCAGGGTAGCAGGTATATAAAATGGGGAGATGTTCTTCAAAGGTTAGAAAGTTCCAGTTTTGTAGAAAGAATCAGTTCTAGAGATCTGCAGTTAAGGCTGCATTAGTGTATACATAAATTGCTAAGAGAGTTCATTTTAAATGTTCTTTAAAATTTTTTTTTTTTCATTTTTCAAGACAGAGTTTTTCTGTGTAGTTTTGGTGCCTGTCCTGGATCTCTCCCTGTAGACCAGGCTGGCCTCGAACTCACAGAGATCTGCCTGGCTCTGCCTCCCAAGTGCTAGGATTAAAGGCGTGCACCACCACCGCCCGGCTTACTTCCAATTTTTTGACCCTTTATTGTTTAGTACATACAAGTTTGGCATTACCAAGTCTTCATGGCTTGTATATTCAACTTACTCAAACTTCCTTATGCTAAACTAGTGTAATTTTCTTTGGTATTTATAATGCCACATGCCTTTGTGTGTCTTGGAGTTGTGTGCTTTATTTCTTTCTCATCTATTTCATTTCTATGTAACATTATGTTTTATAAAGAGCAGACAGTATTTTACTTGTTTTTAAACAATACCCTTTAGTGTAATAAGAAGTTTTTCTATCCTGCTCCTTCTGGTAGCTATTTTTAAATAATCACTCAGAGGCTTAACATTAATTACAGAATGTTTGGCAAATTGCTCAGACTTATTACTAGCTAGCTCTTACATTCAAATTAACCCATATTTTTTTTATCTAGGCTTTGCTACATGTTTTGTGGCTTGTTACCTCATTTTCTACACGTCTTGCTTCCTCGGTGGCTGACTGGCATCTGCCGACCCTGCCCTTCTTCTCCCTGTACCTCCATTTGGCTTTCCTGCCCAATCTTATTCTGCCTGACTATAGGCCAAATCAGCTTTTATTATCAACCAATGAGAGCAACCTACATTCACAGCGTACAGAAGGCTCTTCCCACAGTACTTTAGAGTAGTGTGACCCTTTAATATAGTTCCCCATGTTGTGGTGACCCAACCATAAAATTGTTTTTGTTGCTACTGCAGAACTGTAATTTTTTTTTACTGTTATGAATCATAATGTAAATATCTGTGTTTTCTGATGGTCTTAGGTGAACCCTGTGAAAGGGTCATTCAACCCCAAAGGGATTATGACCCATAAGTTGAGAACCAGTTTTAGATGGTACATTTACTTCATTTATAAGAAATGACCCCAGTGAAGGATTGGACTTATTTCTGAGCTCTCTCTGAGAACTCCTGATACTCTCTGCCTTTTGTATTTTATGAGCTGAGTAGGACTGATGGTGATTTGTGTATTTTCCCATATGTTTCTTTGATAATTTCAAATGTTTAGATTTATCTCTTGTTTTATATTTCCAAAAAAAATCATAAACTGATTTTGTGGGAATTTTTAGAACTTAGGAAGATCAGTTTGTTTTTTAATTTTAAGCTTTTTCAGTTTTGTATAACCTATACTTTCCCTGATGTCTCTTTTTACTGTATAGACAGTTCCTTCAAGAATTCTTTTTATTTGCTGGTCAGAAGGGTTCATGAGTAGTAAATTCTTCCTGTGTGTATTTGCCTAGAAATATCTCTGTTTGGTTTGTGGAGAGCAGGCTTTGACAATGAGGCTGTCCTGGCCACATCACCTGTTGACTATGAATACCTGCTCTGTCCATGCTCCATCAGATGATGAGTGAAAGAGCTTCAGGCTGTACATGTTCCATTCAGTGTTTGCTTCTCCTCATTTTATTGGCCTTAGATAATCATGTGACCTGTGTCAGGGAAGGGACAGGGGGATAGACATCCTCTGTGAGAAGGCACAGTGTGATGTTGGTGATGGAATCTCACTTGGACATCAAGTTATACTTTAAACAATTTATATACTGTAGTTGTCTCTTAGAAATCAGGTCCAAAAAAGGAGAAAATCCCACAGACTAGTTGTCATTTTTTTCTTCTACATTTTATCTCTGTCAATATTAGTCTTTAAGGTTATAATCTGATAGTAATATTTCATGATTTTACTTTGATATTCTTAGTGTTTTTCCCCTTTGTTAAACTCTTACATTTCAGACAAACTTAGTATCTGAGAAACATGTCTTAAGATTCTCAACTGTTATTTCATTCCATAATGAGTCTTTATATTCTTCCTCTGGAATGCCTGTAAGAGATTATTGGAACCTCTCAGTCTCTCCTGCATGTGACACACTTTGCCTTCAATGCTATTTTTGATAAGTCCTTTATCTCTCTGTGTTGCATGTGAGTGAGCTCCCTAGGACTCAGCACTTTCTAGTTCTCCAGAACTTATTGCTTACATTTGACTTTTATTGGAAGACATGTGAATTTCAATTCTCTCTCTCTCTCTCCTCTCTCTCCTCTCTCTCCCCTCTCTCTCTCTCTCTCTCTCTCTCTCTCTCTCTCTCTCTCTCTGTTTACGTACATGTATATTGTTTTTGCCAGTGCTTGAAACAATACAATTCTTTGTATGTATTTATACATTTCTGTGTGTTTTTGTCTGTACACATGGGCATGTCTGTGCATGCACACATGGCATTCACATGTGTGGTGGTCTGAGGACACTTTCCAAAAGTTAATTCTCTCTTACTACCGTGTGAATCCCAGGATTGTGTAAGACAAATTGCTAAATGGTCTTATTAATAAAAACCCGGAGCCAGATATTGGAGTAAAAACTGAGAGATCAGAAAAGCAGAAAGAAGCCAGCCACGTTTTTACCACTTGGAAATCCTCAGCCAAAGAGAGCTACTTCTTGTATACACACCTATAAACCTTTCTGTTCTGCATCTCACTTCCTCTCTCCACCCAGCTACATGACTTTCTGTGTTTCTGTACAGACCTCCAGACCTCTATGGTTAGTGATGGGATTAAAGGTGTGTGTCGCGTGCCTGGTTCTGTTCCCCAGCGTAGCCTTGTACTCACAGAGATCTGGATGGATCTCTTTCTCCCGAATTCTAGGATTAAAGGCATGTGCTACCACTGCCTGACTTCTGTGTTTAATATAGTGGCTGGCTTTTTCCTCTGATCCTCAGATAAGCTTTATTAGGGTGCACAATATATTGGGGGGACACACTATATCACCACAGGATTATACTGGGGTCATTAGGGTTTATGGAAAGCACCTTCGTGTCTCAGCAGCCCCTGTTTTGCACCAAGATTCTCTTTCTGGCCCAAGGCTTCCCAATTTAGGTTAGCCTGGTTAGCTAGTGAGCCCTACCTGTGTTAGTCTCTGCTTCTCCAGCACCAGGATTATAAGCATTTGCCTCCATTCCCTGCTTTTTAAATTTGAGTTCTAAGATTTGAACTCAGGTCCTCATGCTTTATGGTCAGTGCTCCATTGACTGCTTTACCTCCTCAGCTCCCAGTTTTGTAAATATAAAATTTCTTGTCCTATTCTGCCTCGTTGTATTCTTTAATTTATTAATATTGGTAAGGAATTCTAATCCATTTTCTTCCTTCAGAGGGACATTATGATATATCTAAATTTACAAACCCTAGTTCCCTGGTGCCTGTGTGCATTTAAATTCTACCCCATCCTATAATTACTATGCTCTTTAGTAGTCTAGGAGTTTTGTTCTTAGTACTATCTCTTAGCTTGCATTTGTTTCTGTCTGGGACTCATGTTTGTTGTGCTTTTGTATTTATTTAGGTGTCTTCTTAAGAAGTCTGTCTTGGTGTGCTCTCCGCTCGAATATGTTAGGCTTTGTTCACTGTTTTAGTACTAGCGTCTTAACATATTCCCATTATATACAAGGGACTCCGAAACCTTTGCTGTGCCAGTTAATGTGGGGTACTGTTGTCCTGGAGGGTTTCATTATGCTGGACTCCTGTTTAGTGTATGCTTGGGACTCTCTGCACTTCTCAGAGATGGCAGGATTGATTGAGAGAGGGAAATGTGTCCAGAGGCCAATATATTTTCCTAGAATTAAGTCTTTCTCTAATTCTTAAAAGATATAAATCTCAAGACCTGCATATTCTGCCCTGAACACGAGTCTGTGAGTCTAAATTAGAGCTACAAACAGGTCAACTCCAGCAGGTCCTACAGGCTGAGCAGAGCCCGCCTTACCTTTGCTGCTTGTAGACTTGAGTCTGCAAGCAAGCGATCTCCTTGTCACATACAGGTCACTTGGGTTTTTCTTAGGCCCTCTGACCCTGGCTGCTGGTTATCAGCAAGCATGATGCGGCTGTAAAGTTCACTCCAAGGGCATTGTTTTCTCCTGATGTTTAAATATATCCTAGCAGCTGCTATTTGAAAAAGGCCTCACAGTTTTCCTGCCTCAGAGGTAATTGTTTGCTCTTGTCATTTGGGTAGGGATTCCCTCTCGCTTTTTCATTCTTCTAACTCCAGTGCTTTAACTGTTGCAGTGAGTGTTCACGCTGCTCAGTCTGTGCCTTGCTTTCTTGCTACTTGCACTGGTACAGGCGTCTTCCTGTTTTGTTTTGTTTTTCTTTACTTTGTTTCATACCTGTCTCTTTCTGAGTTTGGGCTTATTGTGTGAGGTTAGAGACAAAGATGCATTTTCTTAGCCATCTTGCTTTCTTTTCTCTCACTCAATATTAAAAAGTTAAGTCATAGGATCTCTCTACCTGCCTCTCTCTATTCATTCCAGGATGAGGTTAGGGAGTAAAGAATAATTGTTGAGACGGTGATTCTGTTTCTTACGGTCTGCTCCATTTTCTTCATGTTTAACCTGTGAATTGCCTCCTTTTTCACTTTATGGCATTTGCAACGTTTTCTCTAGTTGTTGTGACTAAGGTTAAAAATATATTCATGTTAGCAGGAACACCGCTCTAGCCCTATCTGACACTCCAGAACCTGACAATAAAGTAGTGGGTGCTGAAGCCAATATAGGCAATTAAAGCTAGAGTCCCCTCTTTTCCCTTTCAATTTCTGCCTTATGGCTTTTCTCCCAAGTTAATTAACTTCCATGTCTCCTGGCCATCACCCATTAATTGCATCTTCTTTTTCTTTAGCCTAGGGGTATGGTATAGTATTTCTGGCTGGTGGTGTTATCAAGACATGTATCTTATTTGTTTTAAGTTATGGGTGGATCACAGTGTTATGCCACAAGCCTAGCTGATTTTCAGCTGTGTAGAGCAGTACAACCCGTGATGTACTTGTGTAACCTAGGGATAGTCTCTTATACACTTAGGTTGGGGACAAATTTCTTCAAGTATTTGAGACCTAAATAATTCTAATACTAAACATTTTGGTGTATAAATTCTAAATGTCTTCATTTCACATGGACTTTTTAATGTCTAAAATTAAAAGAATTTAACCCAGACATTTGTAAAAGACAATCAGAAATCTCACTGAGGCAGCACATGACCCTGATGTGACCTCACATTCACTTTGTGTGTGTTGCATGCTGCTCGAGCGAGACTGCTGTAGGGCTATAGACTCTTACCAGCCTCTGGGGCTCAGACACTTGCTGCTGTCAGAAATGAGTTTTCATTGGTGTCTTGTTAAAGTCAACCTACTTTTTTCTTGGTATCGTTACATCACATTAGTGAGCGGCACAGCAATCAGACTGCTGGAGGGAGGGGGATCGAGAGTGCCAAATCCTACATTTACTGTAGGAAAGAGCTTCACGGTCTCAACGCATATGGCCAGCTGCACAGCTCTTGGTTTTACATTGGTACTCACCTTTATGGGCAGTTTCCTCTACTCCTCGTGAGGCAACAATTTTATTGTGTGAGTCATCATCTACGCTGGTACTTGTAGTATGTAAAAAAAAATTGTCCTAACACTAAACATTGCTTGCCTGTCTTTATCTGCAAAATGAAGGTAAATAGGCCTTACTTCCTAGATGGGTTGCATGTGGTGTTCAGTGCAGGCTCTTACAGTTGGTCATCCATCCAGTATTATTTCACCGCTCTCTCTGCCTTGCTACCTGCCCTGCAGGTAGAGCATCCTGCATCCCGCATCCCGCTTACAGGCCTTTCTTAGCTTGCTCCCTGTTTATTTACCTTGTTGAACTCCCTAATGCTGTTATTATCTTAGGATTTATCAGTCCAGTTATTTTCAAGCCCTTCAAATGGTCATGTTTGATCTGAACTCTTGTCATTCCTTAGTGATGCTTGCTTTTAGAAAGCCTTGGGGCCATCCTCTATCGATCAAGACTGTAATGAACAATGGTGAGGTATAGAAATGCAGCTGCAGCATAATTGCAGCTAGCTCTATGTACCTACACAGCAAAGCTTAGTCCTCAGTTGTACTGGTCACTTTTCAGATGCTCGGTAGTAATGCATAGATTGGATTCTCTTGGTTTCATGGGACATATGTTTATTTTTAGCTCAGATAGTGTTTAATGTTCTGTTTTCCTCTTTCAGTTTTTTTTTTAAGAATCTTATTATTTTCTAACTAATAATTACATATTGAGGTGTAGGTGCATTATAAGTTACAGGATATTAGTTCCATAGCTTGTGCTTTTTTCCTCATATTTTTTACGCAGTGCTGCATATCTTTCTTAAAACTTACACCATCAAAATTAAGATCAGAATATAGCTTTTTACTTTTGAGTGGAAAGGGCAGAGATTGGTCATGACCTTCTGGACTTTCGCAAAGACTAAGGGCACAACTGTTTGAATGATTGGGTTTTAATATGTATATGTACATATAGGTATTGATTAAAAATATATGGATATCATCTCAGAGGCTGGTTCAGTGAGTAAGGAGCTTGCTCCAAAAGCAAGGTAACTGAAGTTACCCAGCACCCACATAAGAGCCGGGCCTGTCATCCCAGACTTGATAGGCAGAGACTTGGGGCAAGGTGGATAACTAGGCCAGCCAAATTGGTAATTTCTCTCTCTGTCTCTGTTTTGCTCTCTCTTTTAAAAATTACTTCATTGTATTGAGCACATAAAAACTTCACACATCTAGGTTATGGTAGCAACTCCAACAAATACTTTTCTATAATATATCTTATTTATTACATGTACAGTACTTAGAAATTTTATTTCACACTTTAAAATTCAATGTTCAAGAGTATGTTTAGTATTTTCTATGCTGAATAGGAACAATTAGATCTATCTGAAGGAACATGTATGTCAGATCTTTTCTATGACACAGACTAACTAAACTAGTGTTCTTACATATTTTAGTACCCATGTAGGGGATGTCTGTGTGTATCTGTTTTGCATCAGCTAGTCATTTGATATATGAGCAGAAGTCTTCTGTTGCTGGGGTTATTTGAAATGCCACTGCTGTACTTCCTACTCATTCTGTGGATATCAAGCTGCTCATGTCTGAAAGCTAAGTAGTTCTATAGCATTTTAGAAAACACATTCATTTGACCATCTAGAAAACTTTTGTCCCTGCTGATAGATTTGTTGGAAAGGAATTATATTATTTCTCAGTGTATTCTATATAATGATGGAAATGCTGTGCTTTGGTCCATTAGCCAATTTTATACACCCTCACTAATGCTGGTTTGCATTTATATTTTGTTGATCATTTTTCAACTTACACTAATTGATATTAAGAGGCAACATTAGTGAAACTTGTGAATTATACAACATAGAGTATTCTGGGGAAAATACTTATTATTTAATCCATATAACTGAAGTTGAACTGACTAGAAAAGATCTATTTTAAAGATAAAAATTATAATTTCCTGTCTTTGTAAGGGGTATGGCCATCTATCACAGTATACTTGTATTTATGAAATGTTTGTGAAAATTTAGTATTTTTCTTCAAAATAATTTTCATGCCTTGTTGTTGTTGATAGTAGTCTTGAAGGTGGAGTTCCATTTTGGCCCTATCACATGCTGAGCTTCAGTCTTTAATTAAGATGGATTTTGAGATATTAGTAGAGTAACTTCTTCTTCCTTCATTTGTGATTGTCCATGAGCTCTATACCTTTGAAATATACATGAGGTATATTGATGATGGTTCTGAGGTCTAGAAGTGGACCCAGCAATGATACAGTAATAGCATAACCAGCCATACTTAAGTTTTGAATATGTGAAAATGATGCTGTACCACAGTTGGAAAATAAGAAAAAGAGATGCTATGAGATTCTGTTGCTTTTTCTGGTAGGCAAACTTTTTTTTCATAGTCCGACTTTATGTACTTATTCAATTAATTTTATAAATCTAACTAGCTCCATTTTTTTAACCCCATATTTCTGTTTCATTGAATGACCAAGTTTAATTGCCAGGAAGTAATTTTTGATATAGCAAGTGGACCTTCATGAATCTTGCTCAGTATCTAGTGCTCTGGCTCCTATGCTGAAGGGTCTGTAGAAAAATATGGTTCAGTCACCAGACAGGAATATGTATTTATATTTTGAGGTAACAGATGAAGCTGTTAAGTAGAATAAATTTTCAAGGTAAAATCGATAACTTAGAAAATTAAAGTATAAAGTGAATATTCCAAGGACACAGTGTAGCTGAAGTTTTCCTGTGTCCCAGCCTGCCAGCAGTCGGGGCAAATCTCTCCCACTAGCATTCCCCAAGTAAACACACAGAAACTTATATTACTTATAAACTGTATGGCTGTGGCAGGCTTCTTGCTATCTGTCCTTATATCTTAAATTAACCCATTTCCATAAATCTATACCTTGCCATGTGGCTCGTGGCTTTCCGGTGTCTTACGTCATGCTTCTCCTCATGGTGGCTGGCCTCGTCTCCCTGACTCTGCCTTCCTGTTCCCACAATTCTCCTCTCTGCTAGTCCTGTCTATACTTCCTTCCTGGCTACTGGCCAATCAGCATTTTATTTATCAATCAATTATAGCAATACATTCACAGCATAGAGAACATCCCACAGCAACACAGGATAACTCTAAGAAGTGGTTAAGAAAGCTGACTCAGTTGTACTCTGTCCTGTGGGAATGCTGTCAACAACTCTAACCTTCAATTTCCTTTCGTGAATAAAACATGGATAAAGATAATACAATATCCTTCGGGTGGGAGGACTGAGTGTGCTTAGCCTAGCACCTGTGTATTACCAAAGCTCTCTTAACAACATGCCAGTGCTGAGAATTCTTTTCAGTTGCTGCTTAGCATGTGCCTACCTACACTTACAGATTACAAGTTTGTGTTGTCCTATTAACTGCTTATGATGAAAAGAGTCCAAATGCTTTATCTTCTAGAAATATATGATACATGAGTGTCAGTGATAGTCACTCTGCTATTTAGCGTGGCATAGCACAGCTACTTGTTCCTACATAACGGTACCATCAATCCATGTTGCCCATTCCTTTCTTCCCCATTGTCTCTGTAACCACCTTCTATTTTCAACTTCGTGAAATTAACTTTAAGATCCTTTGATCCTTGTGTTTCTATGTCTAGGCTTTTCTGTGTAGCACAGTGATCTCCAGTTCTATCCATGTAGTCACAAATGCCAGGATGTCATTCTCTTGTATGGATGAATAGTGTTCTAGGGATGTGTGTCTATCACAATTTCTTTATTCATGCATTCATTGGTAAGCACTTCTTGGCCATAGTGAACTGTGCTGCTGTGATCATTGGAGTGCAGATGTCCCTTCAACATATTTATTTCCTATGGACATATTCTTCCTATTGGAATTGCTGAATCAAGAATTAGTTCTGTTTTTAATCTTTGGAGGGAACTTCAAAATGTTTTCCATAATAGCCACCTTAATTTATTTCCTACCAACAGTGTGAGGCTGTGTTTTTGTTAGTTATAATTTTTGCATATTTATCATTGCAATCACAAGGTCTGGTCAAAAGTAACTTTTTTATTACCTGTAATCTACACATGGGTCTTTGGTAGATTAAGTTACTGTATGGATCTTAATGCATCTGTATTTCTTATTGCATTAATATAATTTGAGAAGCAAAGTAAATTTGTCATGGTAATTTAGTAATATGTACAAACTGAAAATTTTTAAGTGTGGTGTTTAGAGTGTCGTGAGCCCTGTCCCATTATTTCAGCCTGTCTATGTATAAAGTTCAGATTTTATTTTGAAGCTTGGGTACAGATAGAGTATGCTGCTAAAGAAAGGATGAAGGGAAACAAGAGATGGAGAGATTGCAGATGTTATAATCTTAGTGTTTTTTTAGTGCACATAAATGACCTACCCATCTATTCGTAAGTATTTGCTATGTATCTCCAATCTTCATTCTTCGATAAATACAGCCTTTAGCACAAACCATTTGGTTCCAGGTACACTGCTATTAAAATAAATTGGGATTGAGGAAGGTTTAGGGTTCTGTTGCATCTGGTAGAAAGTCTTTCAAGTCATTAATGAGGGACACAAGTAGTCAGAATTCATCCCAATATTTAAGAAATTGTAAATACTGCACATTTGTCATGTAATGTAACTTCAGAAATGAATGCTTTCATTGTTTAGAATGGCTTTATAGGAGTAAAAAGCAAATGTTAGTAATATACTCAATTGACCACCAGATTCTGGTGTAACAGATTGATGGTGGCTTCTGACTCTGATTAAAGTACAAATGTCTTTGTTATGTTCCAATAGTGATACCATAATTAATCTGGCAAACACTTCTTATTTTCCCTGGTATAATGGCAGATTTTCAATACTGGAGAGTTTCTAACCTGGTAGAGTGGGGAAACCTTCAGGTTAAGCCCAGCTTTATTAACTGGAAGGCAGCCAGAAACTGTGATAGCCATGCTATGAGTTACTTCTTGCATACCAAGGCATACTCATCCCACTTCATGCAGCAAATACTTTTGGTGCACTCAGTGTGTCAGGCCACTTGTTATCAGGAAACATATTCCAAAGGAAAAGAAGGAACTGCAAGCAAATAATAGATGTAACTTGTAATGCGTGTAAGACCAATTATTTTAGTAATAGAATTAGGCAGTTTCTAAACAGAGTTTCAACTTGTTTAATTCTGTAGAGCAAAATTTTTACTAAATCTTTCTAGCTTTCTCTCTAGCTTGTCACAGTAACTAAAATTACTGTGATCTGCCTGTACCTTGAGAGAAAGTTAAATTTATCAGTTCCTTTATCCTTGGAAATCATTCACATGCTTGCAACAATATTCTTTCTCTTATCTTGGTGATCATGTCTCTAAATTCCCTTTACAAGCCACATTTGTTATACTTCATGTTCATGTGGTGAGTTAACCAAAGTGAAAGCATTGTGGTTCACTTTGGTTGTTTTTGTCCCAGTCAACAGTATTCTATATCTTAAATCACTGTTTTGGAAGCTGAATCATTACAGAAGGGTTGAAATGCTTTATGACTAAAATGTCTTTGCCCTCTGTGTTCCTATATCAGAATAGCCTTTGATGGAACACCTGACTGAGATCTTATAGGTCAAGTTTCTGTGTGTCCTGGCAGTCACTCCCAAATAACCACACAGAGACTTACTGTTAATTATAAATGCTTGGCTTATAGCTTAGGTTGTCTTCAGCCAGCTCTTACAACTTACATCAATCCATTTCTAGTAATCTATGTGCTGCCCCGAGGCTCATTTAACTCCTCTGTGAACTTCCCATGTTGCTTCTTCCATGTCTGGCTCCCAGCTCCTCAGACTCCACTTATTCCTAGTATTCTCTCTGCCCCAAAAATACTGCCTAGCTATCCACCAATCAGCTTTTTAGTTAACAACTAGAGCAATACATTTCCACAGTGTACAGGAGGACTGTTCCACAGCAAGATCTGTCATATGTTTGTGTCTGTGAAGATGCTTTTATACCCCATACCTTATTTGCTGGCAATAGAACCCTGGGCTTGCCATGTACTAGGCAAGTGCATATAGGTGAGCTGTATTTCTGGCCAACCTGTTTCAAATTCCTGATCATCTATCACTCATTTGCTCACAAGGATATCACATTCATTGGACCTTTTTTATATGCTTCCTGTGAGGATCTGTAGACTTAAGATAGTGCAGATACTTAGTACCTATAGAAATGTTAGAATACTGCACTCATTAATACTATGAGGCCTGGTACCAACGAAAGCAATTGTTCTCTTTTCAGTATTATTATTGAGACATAGTAATAGTTAGTTAATAAAATAAATAAATACATAAGCTTCCTGGGTCCAAAAGACATACTGTGAATCTCTTAAAAGAATGAAGCTGGCAGCTTTTCTAGAAATCAGATCATATCCCTGGGCCAAACATTGGCTTTGATAGATTTAGTCATTGGGGAGTGTGAATGAACAGCTGCCTTTTGAATTTAGCCATGGGAAACTTGCTGACAAGCATAAATATGAATAGGGCAATAAAGCTTGCAAATAACAACAAAAGAATGTTGATGCAGAACCCAAGAAGATTCAAAACCAATTTCCTTTCTCCATCATTTTATGTATCCTCTACCATAATTTGTCTATAGTTGCCATGCCCATAAGCAATGTCACTCCAGAAATGACAGATTACCTTTTTAAAATTTGTTCTAGGTGAATTAAAAACCAATTAGCTTTTAATTTTTTCCCATGGTCTTACAAGATTTAAATTATCAATCTAAAGTGCTCTGCTTTGAGGATAGCTTTTAAAAACTTAAAAATATGAACAACAGCATGAGCTGGAGTTCACAAGGGACTTTCAACTTTTACTTGGTTGACTTACAAGTCCTTGTCTTCAAAAGATGTTCTTTAAGTTATATTTTGGTTTCTTGCTTAATATCAGCTTAATAACATATCACCTATTAATTTATTGGATTAGGAAAGAGTTCTTGTTTAAAGGTGATTATTGACTGCCTTCACTGTGAAGAATTTTAAGTTCCTTAACCCTCCCTCCATAAGCATTTTACATGCTTGTTGTCAAGTATTAATAGGGACTATATAATCACATGCTTAGTGGGGCTTCTTGATGATATTTCTTTGAGGCTGTAATCTACGTTTTCTGTGGCCACCAAATGTAAGGCAATGGATGTCAGCCTTTTGAGAACAACAATAACAACAAACTATTTAAAAAGTAAATTTTAAAGGAAAAGAAGGCAAAACCAAATCCTGTCTGTTTTACTTTGGGTGGCTCAGTCAGTCAAGCGTTGTCATGAGAACTTGAGTTTGGTACCCAGCACCTACATATGAATATCAAATGTAGCGCCTTGCATTTGCTATCCCAGCATAGGGAAAGCAGAGACAGGTGTACTTCTGCGGCTAGCTGGCCAGCCAGCCTAGCTAAATTGGCCAATGACAGGACAGTGAGAACCCTTGTTTCAAAAAACAGCCATCGATACCCCACAGTGGATGGGGAAAAGCTCATGAGGCCTCAACCCTACAGCAAGAACTACAGAGAGTAACAGATGCTGAGGGTAGGAGAAATAGCCTTTCCCAGGGAAAGAACACACTAATTGGTTTTCTAGTACCAAATGATCAGCCCTGAAAACATACGTAGAGTAACATACAGACTGAGCAAGTTGTATTTAGATATTTAGGAAGAGACACTTATACAACAATGCAAAAAGAGGACATGAATTTGAAACAGAGCAAGGAAGGGTATATGGGAATGTTTGGAGGGAAGAAAGGGAAGGGGGAAATGATGTAATTGTATTATGATCTCAGTAAAGTCAGTTTGAAAGAATGATTGATAGCTCCTGAGCAGTGATACTTCAGGTTGTCCTCTGGCCTCTACATGCATACACATACATGTACAGACGTACATGGAGTGCGCACATGTGAGCATGTGTACGTGTGTGCGCGCCGCGTGTGCGCGTGTGCACACACACATACACACACAATTCATTCCTAGAAAATGAATCAAGTTGCAAATAGTAGAACATGACTGAATGTTCTATTGATGTATCTAGTTAAGTTCAATTCACACCAGGTTTCTTAAGTTAGGACAGCTCAGGATGGGAAAGATCTGTACCTGTGCATTTAAGTTGACCTCAAGATAGTAAAACATGGGGAGATGGGTGGGGGAGTGTAGTGGGGGCTAGGTTTTAGAAATTGAGCAGAGGAGGAGAATTCAGAAACTTGTAAGATGAATTGCTAAACAGTCTTATTAATAAAAAAAACCTGGAGCCAGAAATCAGGGTTAAAACCTGAGAGATCAGAGGAATAGGAAAAGCCACAGCTAATCTCACCTCACCAACTCTGCAGCTTCCAAAGAGAGCTACTTCCTGTCTACTCATTTCCTCTCCATCCAGCTATATCACTTTTTCTTCCTAGCCCAGCTCTGTTACTTCCTGTCTGTACAGACCTCTAGACCTTTATGGTTAGTGCTAGGATTAAAGGCATGTGTCACCATGCCTGGCTCTGTTCCCAGTGTGGCCATGAACTCACAGAGGTCCAGACGGATCTCTGCTGTAGCTCCAGTCCCGCCAAGCCCTGGCAGTCCGACAGCCCACTTATAAAATAAACACACAGACTCTTATATTATTTAAATTGTTTGGCCTAATGGCTCAGGCTTCTAGCTATCTAGTTCTTACATCTTAAATTAATCCATTTCTATACATCTATACCTTGCCACGTGGCTCGTGGTTTACCGGTATCTTCACATGCCGCTTGTCATGGCGGAGGCTGGCAGTGTCTCCGCCTTCCTGTTCTCTCAATTCTCCTCTCTGTTAGTCCCGCCTATACTTCCTGCCTGGCCACTGGCCAATCAGTGTTTTATTTATTGACCAATCAGAGCAACACATTTGACATACAGACCATCCCACAGCAGCCTGCCTCCCGAGTGATAGGATTAAAGGCATGTGCTACCATTGCCTGACTTCTATGTTTAATATAGTGGCTGGCTTTTTCTTCTGATCCTCTGATAAACTTTATTGGGGGACACAGATAAAATATTACCACAGAAACTCATAAATACTAGTTCTGATTTCTTTACCTTAAATTGTTAAACTTGGATTTTATTTTCTCTTTAAGAATACTATTCACAAATTGCCCATTAGATTTAGGTAGACTATATCTAAATTTGATATTATCATAGGCACTTTAAGACTTTCTCTGTTTAATTTCTGAAAGTTCTCATGATTAATAGAGGAGATAACTTTGAAATTGGAGGCTGGAAAAATGGAGAGGTCCTGTCTCTTCAGTCCCACCGTGTTCCACCCCTGCTCTCAGTCCCGCCGTGTTCCACCCCTGCTCTCAGTCCCGCCGTGTTCCACCCCTGCTCTCAGTCCCGCCGTGTTCCACCCCTGCTCTCAGTCCCGCCGTGTTCCACCCCTGCTCTCAGTCCCGCCGTGTTCCACCCCTGCTCTCAGTCCCGCCGTGTTCCACCCCTGCTCTCAGTCCCGCCGTGTTCCACCCTGTATTCTAATATGTTGGCCTGAGACTGCCTTTCATTTCTGTGAAACTGACCAAATGCAAACTAACTCAGGCTGCAATGGGAGACTCATACTTTTCTAGGGTTTATAGAGAAGTAACTGAAGATCCTTAATTCTGTGTGGATTGTTTTTAACTTCATCAAGTCTCACAGCTCAATGCCGAACGTTTGGAGGATTAACTGGTTTCTCCTCAGGTTTTCAGCAGGCTCCATTTTCTCTTCTACCTCTGACCTGATGCATGCTCTCGGGAGTGTAAAGTAGCAACACAGAAGGTGAGTTCAGGGTGATCCACGGCGGACATGAGGAGATCTCCGCAGCACCTGGTTAGTTTCATCATAAGAATGCACATGGAAGCCGGTTCACACATAGGGGGAAAAGTTTCTTAGATTCATGCAGCCCAGAATGCGCCAGGCATGTGCATTGATTTCTTTTTCATTTTTGTCCATCTTTCTACATGAGATTCCTGTCAAGCAGTGTCAAAGACAGCCACTTATTCACCCACCTATCTTTCTCCCAAACAAATAGGGTAGTGGGAAGATGAATCAAAGAATGATTGTTACTTCCCTGTGTTTTCTCTAACCCTGGGGGGTAGGCATCTTTTTCCTGCAAGGTATAACAAAAGTTAAGTGGAAAGACTTCCTTAGCTCATCTTATACCAGCCATCTTCCTGGGAACTGTTCAGTCTGCGAAGGAAACAGGAGTTCTCTGTGTGGCCAGGTGTGGGTCACTATACACGCCTGGAAACCCAGAGAAGTTACAAGGCAGATGAAGAAAAAGGATGGTGAGGGGAACAGGAGGTTTAGGGAGGAGTCCATCTGCTTATTAGAAAGGGCCAGGGCGGAGTAGCTAATCTAAAACATGGGCATATTATAAATAGTCATTCTTTCATTTTATGAATTTACACTTTTCTGTATCTATACAAACTCTAAGAACCAAAATGAGAGAAAATGCTTATTTGTCTCTGTGGTATTGACTTAATTAATATGCTTATATGCCATTGTATCTGTTTTTTTTGCAAATGATGTTTATGTAGATCATATTTTCCTTGCCCATTCCTGATGGAGTAATATGAAGGCTAATATACTCAGCTTATACTTGAAAAAATTAAATATATACACATATATAATATGAATTATCGTTCATGTTAGGTAAGGATCCTGTACATTATTTTAAAAACTGTAATTGCAGGATGTACAAAGAGAATGTCACTAACAAATTTATATTTAACAGAATTACTCTGGTATACTAGAGCCCACTGGAATTTAGAGCATGCAGTGAAATGGCCTGGATGGCAAAAACCTAACAAACAGAGAAGGAAATGGCATTAAAATACCTCAAACAAAACAAAACACAAAGAGTAAATTGAAAGATAGGGCATTCCATTTGGCAACTAGGCACTTTTTATATAGGAGACACTTTCACAAACATTAAATTGGCCTAAAAATGGAAACACTCGTGTCCTTTCAGGGTGTTTTCTGATGAGAAGAAATTTCCAAGTGTCGCTGTTGCACCTCTTTTAGGGACCCTTATCTATCCCATAATTTCCAATCCATGCAGTTACCCACTACCAAATAATTGTCCCAGTGTTAGATAATGGCTGTTGTTTTAAAACAACCCTTAATAGCTTCCCATTACTTCATGCACAAAACAAAACAATACACCCAGGACCCAAGGCATCCAGTGAAAGCCAACCTCACATTTAGATGAACATTGTATTTTTCTACCAGCTACCATGTATTATTCTAGCCAAATTGAAGCCATTATCTTTCCTGATTATGTCTTGTGTTCTTCAGTCTTTGTAATCTAAAATATATTGAATGCATTGTTTTAAAATTAAATTTCATTCATTCTTTTATTCATTCACTGAATGAACATTTATGTGTTTACTGTGCACATTTAAAATAAGGGGAGAAAACATGGATTAGTGATATGCAGGAAATACATAAGTAAGACAAAGTCACTTACAAGGTGTGACCGTATAGTGGTATTTATGTTCTTCTTTCACAATTGTATCTCACTCTTTCTGGTTTTGCAATATACTTAGACAAGATAACTACTGGTTGCCTCTTTAACAAGAGAAGATATACTGTTCTCCCAGAAATACTGCCTTATTGCTCTTTCCTTTAGTTACAGAACAGATGTTCACTATACTTCCTAATACTGATTCATATATGTATATATCTACGAGTGAGAAGTTTATAAGTATATAAATATGCTGGGAGATA
Source organism: Peromyscus nudipes (assembly GCA_902168325.1). Taxonomy (NCBI): domain Eukaryota; kingdom Metazoa; phylum Chordata; class Mammalia; order Rodentia; family Cricetidae; genus Peromyscus; species Peromyscus nudipes. Next base: position 12,889 of record CABHPH010136614.1, on the reverse strand, counting down.
TTACTATTCCCTTACCACCACATTAAACTGAGTTTCTAAGACAGCTTATTCCATTTCATTGCTCTGTTTCAGACAGATTTTAATTCCAACTCTTCACACAAAACTTATTTTAAAAGCTGTAGTCCACACAATGTTCTTCTCTACTATCTGTCTAGTTCTTCCTCCTTCCTCTAAATTCCCACCCAAATTCTTCTATGTCTTTCTTATATCAATCAAGTTTCCTTTGCAGAATTTTTTTTTTCCATCCTTGGAGAGAGAGCGTGTGATCTATGGCATGAGCAAGTCTCCCTGGTGAAACTTAAAATGGATTCAGTCCTCATCCTCATCTTTAAAGTGCATGGCTACTTTCACTTGTATTTTTATAATAGTGCATGTTTGAACATGGAGTTACTTTCTCATGTAAAATATTTAACTTACTTTGCAATGTAACTCATATTGTATCTGATTTCAATCCTTTCTGTTTTCCAGATTTGGGTTTCAAAACCATCTCTAACAGCCTGATAAAAATTACATTTTTTTTTTTATCTTAGTAAAGATTGAATACATTTTTTTCTTGTGAAATGTCCATGTTGACATCCTACTCTTGGTTTAGAAACTGAGACCTGTTTTCCTTCCTGATCTATGTAGCTAGCTGATAGGTTCCTATATTCACCCTTTCTATTAACTTCCTGACCTTCTACCAAAGGAAACTAAAGCAGTGTCACTCAAGCTGCTGTTAGTTATTTTTGCTCTTTTGGCAGGGGGGCGTGACCCAGTTCCCAAAGAAATCACAACTTGAGGTTTATTCTTAGGTATAAACGCCCAGCCTTGGCTTGGCTTGTTTCTTACCAGCTTTCCTTAACTTTCATCTACCTTTTGCCTCTAGGCATTTAACTTTATTTTACTTCTGTATATCTTACTTTCACTCTTGCTCCATGGCTGGCTGTGTGGCTGGGTGGCTGGCCCCTACCATCCTCCTCTCCTTGTTCTCTTGCTCTTTCTTCTTTCCCCCAGATTTTTCCTTCTATTTATCCTCTCTGCCTGCCAGCTCCACCTATCCTTTCTCCTGCCTCACTATTGGCCGTTCAGCTCTTTATTAGACCATCAGGTGTTTAGATAGCCAAAGTAGCACAGCTTCACAGAGTTAAACAAATGCAACATAAAATAATACAACACATCTTTGCATCATTAAACAAATGTTCCATAGCATAAACAAATGTAACACACTTTAAAATAATATTCTACAACACAAGCATTTCAGTTCTTTTTTTGGGCATTAGAGTTAATGAAGATATATATATTTTTCTGACTGTATTATTTATTGCAAAGTAAATCAGAAATACTAAATAATTATCAGTGGACCTGAAAACTCAGCCAGATCACTTTTGATGTATTGGGTCAGATCTGTAAAGGATACAGCCACAATTCTCCACCAACATCGCTTGCTTCTGAGGTAGAGAGCCAAAGTCCTCACACCCAGTGCTGCCTATGAGTCCTCTCTATTTCCTATAAAGTGGTGGCTTGCACATAGTTTTGACAACCCTCTCTGAGGAATCTCTTATATGTTACTAATACACATGAGTAGCAGTGAACACACACACACACACACACACACACACACACACACACACACACACTTGAAACATGGTTATAACAGAGGCAGGTTTTGTAAAATAATACTTTCCTCATGCCAGATTGCAATTAAGAAACAATACTGCATTGTTCTATGTAATGAAGAAACTTAGAAGACTAAGTTAATTAACGTCTACTAATGACTGATATTCCACAGTTTTGAAGAAGTCTTCAGATGAGACTCGGAAAATTGCTTTGCAGTCAGAAATGTAGTCACACCTTTCTTCTCGTGGCTCTCCAAAGTTAATATGTGTGCTATTAGAAGTCTCCTAATAATGCAGAATCTTAAGCCTGATTGCCAAGAGATTCCGATTATTATTGTGTTGGGATCCCATGATTAGTCCCATATATAATTTCATGTAAGTCACCAAGAGGCCATTATAATGTTTGCAAGGTACTCTTTGTTTCTATGCCATGTTGCTTAATTTTTTTTATATATTTAGTCACTTGGAATGACATGGGAAGAAGGTTCACAGAACTTAAAGCCTAAATGTGTGGTTTTTCAGTTATTAACAATAATGGATTAGCTTGATTTGTTTTTGCCCTACTTTATACATTAACATTTAACTCAGTTGTTCTCTCTGGAGGTCATGAGCTAGATAAACAATAATAAAATATGGTGAGAAGTATCAGCATTACTGTTAGTTACCTTAGGGTACCTATAGAACATAATCTGTGTATTTCTAACTTAAAATATTAGTGTACTAGAGAAGGTGAAATTCATCTGTTTATTCATTCATCTTGTGAACATTACATTTATTAAATATTCATTACACATGTAATTGTCTTAAACATAGCATAATGAAAACAGAAACACCACTTTGCCTCTGGGAAATTAAAATTTTTGTGAGAACAGAGGAAATACTTCATTTGAGCAAGTAATAAACAAGACTATAGTAAAATGTAAGCAAGTTTCCAGTAAAGCATAAATAGTATCAAGTGGGTTTCTACTGTGCTTTAGCATTTCTAACACTGATAATTTTTGGGGTCAGTGGAGCCAGTGATGTCAGCAGGGGCAAAAGTTTTGATTGGAGAATTTGTGGGTTGGCCCATAGCAGTTTTTTTTTCGTTCTTTTTTCTTTTTTGAGGGGGGAAGAGATTCACATTTATTAATGACAAAGGAACCACATAATTGTAAGTTGGCTAACTCATCTATATATTAGTGGGTATTTTTACTGTTATAGCAAACTAGTTCATTTTTTTGTTGTGAAAAATAGGTATGAACCTTTCATATATGTTCATATAGAATATGTTCATTATTTCTTCTTCTCATTCCTTCTTCTGAAAATTCCATTCTCTTGTAAAATTGGAGAATTGACAATTACAAATTTTACATGCCTTGATAAGAGTCAGAATGAAATATAAAGACACTGTCTATTTTGTTCACATAATAACCCCATGATCTATGAAATCATTTCTGTATTTAAGCATAACCCTGGCTCTATAATGATAAGGCAAAGAAAACCATGAATTAAAACGCAGCAGGGCTCAACAGCCAGGTCAAGACCAACTAACAGGCATTGGTGAGCATGTCAGCACATAAAATACTCAGGGCATGATGACTTGCTTTCTCACTTCTCCTCAAACAATATAATGTATAAACATTTTTTTTAAATTGCAGCTTTCTAAAGTTGACTCTTTAAATTTTCCTTACTCAGCAATATTAAAGGCAAAACTTAGAAAATGTAACAGCTGGGGTAACATTCCGGGTAATTGTACAGACAATTTCATTTATTTTTTATTTTTTTTTTAAAAATAACCCTCATTATCTAAAATACATACACCCTCATATTCCCAAACTACCTCTGGTACTTTTCTTGGATTATTAACTCAGGTCATATGCAACTCTGAAGGAAAAATAGATTTGTTTGCAGTAGAAGATGCCTATGGCTGGCAGTACGGATTCAGTGAAGTATCTCCTAGATCCTGGAAGCATGTCACCTGGTGGACCCACCAGTCCATCATCTGATACAGAGGGTCACCAACTCTGAGGATTCTGTTTTTTTTTTTTTTTCCCCACTGAAAAATACATCCCCCAAAGAGGGAATGACTGGCATGTACTCTTCTCAGAAAGACCAGACTGGTAGTAGCTTTTCACGGTTCCAGCAGCTCCTTCCTGTCTGGGTCCAATGTAGTCCAAATGCACCTGGGGTAGCCCAACACATTTTTCATCTCTATATCACCAATTAGGAATTCATCCCAGCTATCCTCCTCAAAAGCGTTGCAGCCCAACATCACCATGTTTGGCTTGAAATATTCCATCTTCATTTTCATCTTCAGCCTGGATCAACCATGGAGGCTTCACAAATCATGTGAATAGGGTTGCAGTCTGGGAAGCTTACCTCATAATTCTGAAGGCAAGTCTCAGAAGGATTGAGTTTCTTTGTTGTTCTAAGGCTGGTCTGAAACTGACCCAACCTGCAGGATTGCATCTTCAGAGATTGGTGAACCACTGAGCTACCTCATCACCACGATCTTTGCCTTTAATGTCAAGACCAAATAGTCTGCAGTTGTGAATCTCATTTGAAGAAGGCAGCTTGGTAGGCAAAACCATCTGGTCCGTGCCTGGAGCTGTGAGGGTTGACTAGTGGTTCTTCAAGGTGATGAAGTCCAGGCTGAGGTGGGCTCCTTACTGGCAATGATCAGGTGTCCATCTTTTACCACGAAGTGTGTCCAGAATCTGGCACACACTTTGTCGCAGTGCAGAGTCATGTTGGTACATGTGGTCTTGATCAGGTAGATCCAGACCTTTGACACTGTGCCCATCTCCTGCAGCCACTTCACTGCCAAGCCATAGTCCCCAGTACTCCCATGGCCAGCTCCAGCATGAGGACACTGAGCCAGGTACATCACGGCTTCCCAGATAAGTTGAGGTGGGCAGAACTGAGGAGCTGGAGGCACCCTTGTTAAACCACCCCATGCAGCCAGGAGCAGTTTTTAAGTTTTAGATTTTAATGTATTTGCCATGCTTTGAACAGTTTTCTATTTGAATTACACAGGGTGAGGGATAATGGGCTCGTTTCATTCTTCTGTAATGAACCACTCATTGACACCCTCTCTTTTCTTCAGTGGCGGTTTTGGGCAAATTTATTTGAAATCAAGTGTCCTGCAGATGCATATGTTCATTTATGGATCTATTTCTTTAATCTACATGCTTGTGTTTTTGTCCATTCTTTGTTCTTTCTGTTATTGTGGCTCGATTCCAGAGGTTTGGTTCAGTTGTACTTTCATTTTTATTTGCTACTAGAAATTCTAAAAGTTAAAATTTAGTTAATGACTGTCATGTAAGAGTACATCTGGCAGTCTCTAGTTATTTGTATAATTTCTATACTTTCTCTTGCTGTCTGTCTCTACTTTTATTACACTGTGTTCAGATAAAATATAAGGAATTACTTTCACTTTCTTATATGTGTAGCTTTTTGGCTTGTTTTTGGCTTCCGTTTGTTTGATAGATTGAGTTCCATTGATTTACTTTCAGTCTGTTTGCCTCCTTCCTAGTGAGTTGAGCTTCTTATAGTTGATAGACGGTTGGCTCATGGTTTGTAACCCATCCATCCATCCCATCTAAATCTTTAAATTAGAGAGTTAGGGTCATTTACATGTAAGGTTATTACTGAGAGGGATTTACTGATTCCTGTAATATTATTGGCTAATTTTTTTGATTGGTCTTTTTCTCCTCTATTTTTGTGAATTTGGTCTACTGAGTTGGGCAAAATTCTGTCCTAGTTCCCATTTGCCTATCTGTTCATCTCATGAAATTTATTCAGTCTCATACTCTGGGCATTATAATAAACTATCTTCTTTCTGTCAATCTAGGGTTCCTTCAAGTATGTTCTGAGATGATGTCTTTGTGATTATTAACTGTTTTTTCTCTCTTTCTGTGTATGTGTGTCCTTCTTTTGAACTGACTGTTCTTCTATTTCAGTTCCTAAATAACTTTGTTTTGAAGAATAATCCTTTTTGCTGCTTTTTTTTTTTTTTTTTTGAGTTTTTGAGATAGGCTCTTTGTAGCCCTGACGGTACTGGAACTCA
>CABHPH010136613.1:16417-28207 GCA_902168325.1 Peromyscus nudipes | reverse complement strand
AAAAGTTATATCTTCGTTAGGGTTTCTATTGCTGTGAAGAGACATTATGACCACAGCAACTCTTACAAAGAAAAGCGTTTAATTGGGGCTGGCTTAGAGTTCAGTGATTTAGTCCATTATCTGCACAGCAGGAAGCATGGTGGCGCTCAGGCAGGCAGATGAGGTGCTGAAAAGGAGCTGAGAGTTCTACATTTTGATCTACAGGCAGCAGGAAGGGAGAGTGACACTGGGCCTGGCTTGAGCATTTGAAACCTCAAGCCTGCCCCCAGTGACACACTTCCTCCAATAAGGCCACACCTACTCCAACGAAGTCATCTGTCCTAGTCCTCTCAACTAATGCCACTCCCTGAGAGTCTGTGGGGGCCATTTCCATTCAAACCACCACAGAATGTGTGTGTGTGTGTGTGTGTGTGCGCGCGCGCGTGTCTGTGTGTGTCTGTGCCTGTGTGTCTGTGTCTGTGTGTCTGTGTCTGTGTGTGTGTGTGTGTGTGTGTGTGTGTATGTGTGTGTGTGTAAAGTGATGGCAGGATAATGGTGGGTTTTTTTAGCTCTTAGAAAATTAGCATTCTGGGTTGGGGATTTAGCTCAGTGGTAGAGCGCTTGCCTAGCAAGCACAAGGCCCTGGGTTTGGTCCTCAGCTCTAGAAAAAAAAAAAAGAAAGAAAAGAAAAAAAAAGAAAATTAGCATTCATTGAACTGTTTGTTAGATATATAGCAGAGAATTTAACCCCTTTAATAAAGATGTAGAAAGACAGATTTCCCCCAAAGAACATACTGGCAATATGAAAACTAAAATAATTTACAACAACATTTTCCTACCCTACAATCTTATAGTTCAAGATTGATGACACACAGAATTTTGACATGTGAATGATTTAAAGTTAAAGTCTATAAAAGGCTGTATTTTCATATAGCTGCCCTGAGTATCAATCTCCCCACTTCTTGAATACAAGTCTGAAGTTTACTGTGCCTTCTTTTGTTCACAAACTTATTTATTCTCCACAAGTTTATTACTACAATGAATGATACATTTATTTCCTCTAACCCATGGTGAATGGCTTTCTTTGTAGCTTTATGATGTTTCTCTGTTAGTTTTTTTTATGACTTTTTATAATTATGTGCAAGCATGTGTCTCTGTGGGGGAATATGCTCATGAGTACAGGTGTCAACACAGGCCTGAAAAGGGAATTGGATCTCTGGAACTATATTGACAGGCAGTTGAAAGCCTCTTTACATGGGTGTGGGGAACCACACTCAGATCCCCTGGAAGAGTAGTATGTGCTCTTAACTGCTGAGCCATCTCTCCACCCCTGCCTTTTTTTCTGAAGCAGCTAAAAAATCTCATTTTCTTCAGTATTATGTAGGAAACAAGGATAATACACATGAATATATATGTAATAATCCACTGCATCTCTGAGCTAAGCCTTCATTTTCACATTCCCATTTAATTTTCATTTTTTTGTCTATGTAATTGGATGGAAAAACTACATCTTTCTAAAATGGTTCACTTATTCCTGAAGATCTATAGTGATGTCTCGGCTTATACATAAATTTTCAACTTCTGAGCTAAAAAGCCCAGTCCTTAAGGCCTTCCTTCTTGGTGACTTTCTACCTTTACTTTTCAGACACAAGCAAATGCTGATGCTGATTATTCTGCACTCAATTTTACATCTTCTCAGACAGTCTTTCAAGAACCTGGTGCCCTTTCTGTTTATTGCAGATTGAAGTATACATATCTAAGGGCTTCATGGTACAATCTTTTGAATGGGTGCTCCACAGTGATATAAAAATATTAAACTGCTATATTACCATATTGAATATTGTCTATGAAAACTGACAATATAAGTCATGTGTTTCTTCTCCACTCTGAACTCCATGTGAAAATTATAAACTGTAGAATACAGATGTTTTTGTCTGTTGTTCTTTGTTTGTTTGTCTTGTTGCTGTTTTGGTTTTTTGTTTTTCTTAAAGTAGACCACATGAACTAATGACAAATCCCTGGAGTATATAAAACAGACAGAGAAAGCCACTTGGTAGGGGACAGAGTGAAGGCTACAACTGCAGCCTGAGAGGGATATATGAATCTAGCTGAAAAGAAACCTGCATAATCTAAGGAACATCTAGACTGGAGAGTAGAAACCTTGCCAAGGAACAGAAGTAAAACTGAGATCTGTAACTGTCTTGTCTCTGGACAGTTGAACTCTGACCTTATCCCCTGCTCTGAGAATATCTGCAATCTCATGAGGGTCTTTCCCCTTTTCTACCCAAGAAAACCATAAATTGTTATTGTATTACCAGATTTCAGCCAGAATTATCCTGCATCATTCTTAAATGTCAACAAGAAAACCAAAAGAGCTCAACATTTGAAATCTTCCAATCTGTTAGTATAAAACAACAACCCATACACAGGAAATCTCTTCCTTCTTGGAGTCTATGTATGAGAAGAATCTGGAGTAACTGCTTAATTCTTGCAAGTGATTGCTTAGAAGATAGTTGAGAAGAGGACTGATACAAGCTACTACTGGATTAAAGTTCAATCCTGCTGCAGAATTTGGCTTTCACTTTCTATATAAACATACCAGCATAATTTGAAGAATATTTACGTAAATACATCTCTCTCTTTATTTCTCCCTACTCCCCCCATATGGACACAGACAGACAGACAGACAGACAGAGAGAACATACAACAGAGCCTCGCTAGCAGCTGGTTTACTGCTTTGCTACCAATACTCTAGATGTGATAGCACTGACTACTTCAGTTTCTATACCACGAGCTCAAACCACAGAGCTAAAAACTCGATGAAAGGAACAAATAAAACCATGTTTTTTTAATGGTCTAGTAGCAGATGTCTTGGTTCTAACTCTATGAATTGGATTCATTCCAAAGTTAGAGATATCACTCTTCCTTGTAAGCACGGTGATAGTAATCTTCCTTCTTTTTCTTCTTCTCCTTCTTCTTCTTACTCTTACCTTATTCTTTTTGAGATTTGGCCTTCATTATTTAGCTATATGTGTATATATATGTCAATGTGGGGTGTATATAGTGTGAGTGCAGTGTCCATAGAATCCAGAAGAAGATATGAGATACCTTGGTACTGGAATTACAGGCAGTCATGAGCTGCCCACTCTGCGTGCTATGAAGAAAACTCAGGTCCTCTTCTAAACTAGAAAGTATTCTAAATGCTTAGGCACCTCTCCAGCCCTGCTTTATGTTATTCTTATTATCACTTAATGCCTAAGGATGTCTTACCAACTAATTTGATATTTGTGACTTGTCCTTATATCTCCCTGAATGGGATTATGCAGATTGTTCTATTCATTGCTTTTCTTTTGCAAGGATTTTCCTCATAGGTGCTTAAATGTTTTAGTATATAAGAAGGGCACTTTCTCTTAGAATTATCAGTAACCACCCTACAGTATGGGATTATGACCAGGGGGAGGCTTTGTCGACACAAATCCCACCAGTTTGAATCTCTTCCCATGGGCAATAATATAATCAACGTTAGACATTTGACTCCCTATGGTTAAAGCACAGTAGTCAGGCATGGTGCCTTTGCCAGCTCTACCAGACCAGAGGATTTGGTGGACTAGGTGTAGTAATTAATCAGTCAACACATCTTTAAATTCCATATAGATTAAAGATCCTCATGGTAACCCAAAAATATACACACACATGGAGTGTGTGGGATGAGTTTAGAAGGATTGCTTGTAGTCCATCCTCCCCTCTTCTAGAGATTTCTACCACACTTCTTTCCAGATGGTCACAGGACTGCTTTTTGGTCTTCTGGAATCCTCACCTGCCTGCCCATATACAGTTTTCCAAAGGCAACTTTGGAAGATGGAGCCATCATCACTTTGACCAAACATCAGAAGTTATCTCACAATATTGTTTCACAGAAATGTTCATATTTGTTCTGCTTCTTCTTTATAAAGTCATAGCCACAAAGAGCAAAGTGGTTAGGTAGCCTGGTGAATTTTAATGATGCTATCACTCCAGAAACAATTGCATAAAGAACGTAATCTTGGAACCTCTTGCCTACTCTGTTACACTGTGAATTAAGAACTGTGAAATGCTGATTACAACTGTCTTGAAGGTAAGCTAAATTTAAATAAAGAACAAATACTTTAAAGTTAATTCAAGAAATTATATTATTTTTAACAAAGTTGTGATTCAACATTGTCTCTCTATTTTTTGGAAAAAAAATCTTGTGCTTTATTATCTTGCAGATTGCATACTAAATCAGGTGATTTGTATAATGTGTATAAGTTCTCAAATAAATTAACTATATAAAAATGCAAGCTAATGAAATAAACATTTACTTTCTTTGTTTTGTTTTGTTTTAAAATATTTTATTAATTCTTTGAGAATTTCATATTATGTGTTTTGAATATATTCAGCTCCCTCAACTAACATTTACTTTTAAAGACAAAAAAAAAAGTGACGTTTCTTGGTTTCACTTAATTCTAAGAGTATGATAAAATATCATGATACTAAATTTTGGATTCATACAAACAACTGATTATTAAATTATGCAAACATGTCAAATGGGAAAATTGTTAATGTAATCTCGGTATATAACTACAATCTATTGAAATGAAAGTTATATATGAAAGTTTTCTTTTATGACTAAACATGACCTTTAAATGTCACTATTTGTTTAAAAAATAGCTTTCAAAATGTAATTCTGAGTCTGTGAAGCAATTGTTAGGTCTAAACTGGGCCCCAAAATAGTGGTGCTGGTGAAAATGTCCTAAACAGGAGGACTATGACCAGGTAAACTGAAAGGTTGTTATTGGGTAAACAGAAGCCTAAACTCAGCATTCCCCAGGAATTTCATAGGCAGGTTTCTGTTTACCAGGAACCTCCCTTAATCTACCCTCCAAGGGTCAGCAATGTCCCCTGGAAAGGGTAACCAGTTACTGGTCCATCTGACCAACCTGTATCAGCTCAAAGTCCCCATCCTGCTGACTGTCAAATAGCATCTGCTTGCTTTTCCACCATTTTGTTTTGCTCTGTCCCCTAAGCCACAGCTCTGGCAATTTGATCCCCAAGAAACTTTTCTTTCTTCCCACAGAATGGTCTAATTAAGTGATTTCACTGAGCCCTTGCTGACAGCAGTGAAAATCACTGGAACAGAATTTTAATAGTTAAAATGTTAAGGTATCATTAGAGTTCAAGACATATTTTAAAATGTTCGAGTACACTTTTGGACTTTGTAGAAAATGAAGTTGTTCATATAACAATGGCATTTTTTATTAATAGCTATTAAAATCAATTGATAATAAATGAAAGTTTACTATGTAAATACACACTGACTTTGAGCTTCAGAAACCGGTGGTAATCTCCAGATCTCCCAGAGTCAAGCTCTCATTGACATGGAGATAAAAAGGGCATTTACTATGAGACTATTCTTTCAGAAGCCTGAGCTGACCCAATTCCCATTTAGAGTTCTTTTTGTTTGTTTTTGTTTTTGTTCATTAAGAAAATCCCTGTTTCAGCTCGACCATCCCATTCCCTTATGTTCTCATCCCCTATCCCCTACCCTTCATTGGGCCCCCCACATCCCCAGTTTACTCATGGAGATCTCATCCATTTCCCCTTCCCAGGGCAATCCATGTGTCCCTCTTTGGGTCTTCCCTGTTAGCTAACATCTCTGGAGTTGTGGGTTGTCCACTGTTGGTGGGAGTGCAAACTTGTACAGCCACTTTGAAAATCAGTGCAGTAGTTTCTCAGAAAATTGGGACTCAATCTTCCTCAAGACCTCTTAGGCATATACCCAAGGAATGCTCAATTGTACCACAAGGACACATGCTCAACTATGTTCATAGCAGCATTATTCATAATAGCCAGAACCTGGAAACAACCTAGATGCCCCTCAACTGAAGAATGGATTAAGAAAATGTGGTATATACACTACTCAGCAGAGAAAAACAATGACATCAGGAAATTTGCAGGCAAATGGATAGAACTAGAAAATATCATCCTGAGTGAGGTAACCCAGACTCAGAAGGACAAACATGGTATGTACCCACTCATAAGTGGATACTAGATGTAAAGCAAAGGATAATCAGACAACAACCCATTTACAGTTAAGAGTAATTGGTAGTAGTATTGGGAAAGCAAGGAGATAAGTTAGAGCTTAGAGTCTAGTCTACCTTCACCTAGAAGCCAAGGTAGCCCAGTTTATATATCCTAGAGTGGATGCTATGGGGATCCTTTATTTACATGGCACTTGTGTAGCTAGAGTTTTTCTCTCCAGGTCCCACCAAGCCCCAGCAGTCCCGTAGCCCACTTATAAAATAAACATACAAACACTTACATTATTTAAACTGCTCAGCCATTAGCTCAGGCCTACCATTGTCTAGCTCTTACTCTTATACTCAGCCCATTTCTGTTAATCTATATGTCGCCACGTGTTCCCTGGCTTTACCTGCTGCCTTTACATGATACTCCCTGGATGGCAGGCTGGCATCTCCTCTTCTCTGCCTTCCTGTTCTCTCAATTCTCCTCACTGCTAGCCCTGCCTATACTTCCTGCCTGGCTACTGGCCAATCAGTGTTTTATTTATCAATCAATCATCCACAGCACTTCCCCTTTTTCTCTTTTTTCAAAAAGGATGGTTTTAACTTTAATATAGTAAAATTACATATAACAAAACAATTATCAAGCAAGAATTATAGTTACAATATTAAAGAAGATATCTATCTTATATTTGTGAGTCTAAGGTTTTATATTTAACTTATATTATATCATAACTGAGGAAATTATAACTAGTCTTTAACTACATGAAAGACCCCAGAAGGATATACTATTATCTGAGAAATGGGAGAAGGATGCAAGCAACTTTCGGGAGTCTTGCAGGGTAGACAGAGACAGCTGGCAGCCTGGACTAACGTTTACTAACAGAATGGGCAACATATTAGTCATATTTACTGTGATGTTCTGTTGCAGAATGTACTAGAAATCATCAGAATTAATTGTATATAATGCAATTAAACCACACTAATTTTATGTCAAATATTGCTTGAGGGCAACAGTGAGCCAAAGTGTATATATAGACTATTATTATTAAATTATTTGGGGAATCACTCCAGTACTAAAATCTGTTCTCTGCAATGTAGTGTTCAGAATTATTTCTATAAAGTTTCACTCTTAAGGAAAACTAAACTATAATTATTTTTCTTATTATAAACATTTCATGGATAAGTGAGATTTTATTTCTTCATTCTTCTTTCATGTATTGTATCCTGACCACAGTTTCCCTTCCCTCCTTTCTACCCAGTCCCTCCCAATAATATTCCCTCTCCTCAAGATGTACGCCTCCTCTATTTCCCTTCAGAAAGTGTCAGGAGTCCCAGATATATCAACCAAATATGTCATACCATGTTGCAATAAGACCAGGCACATCTCATATTAAGGCTGGGTGAGGCAACCTAGTAGGAGGAAAAGGGTCCCAAAAGCAGACAAACAAGTCAGAGACAGCCTCAACACACATATACTGTTGGGTGTCTGTAACACGCATCTTAAAAGGTCTTATTATTTAAAAAAAATGGAGCCAGATATTGGGGTGAAAGATGAAAGATCAGAGAAGTAGAGCAAGCCACAGCCAACCTCACCTGTCAATTCCTCTGCCAATCTTGTTTTCTCAGACTGAAAGCCTCTGAGTCCTCACCCAAAAGAATCTCAGCTGAACTGCTTAGTTCCTGTCTCCTCGTGCCTTATGTGCCATACTCCACCCTGCCATGTCACTTCCTGGGATTAAAGGCATGTGTGCATTCCAAGCAAAGGCATGAGATCTCAAGTGCTGGGATTAAAGGCATGTGCCACCACTGCCTGACTCTGTTCCCAGTGTGGCCTTGACTCACAGAGATCCAGACAGATCTCTGCCTCCCAAGTGATAGGATTAAGGGAGTGTGCCATCACTGTCTGGCCTCTGTGTCTAATTTAGTGACTAGATCTGTCCTCTGATCCCCAGATAAGTTTATTAGGGTGTAGGCAGAAGTTTTCCTGTGTCCCACCTGGCCCGTGGTCAGGACAAATCTCTCTCACTTGCCAGTCCCGCAGCCACTCGGACCCAGGTAAACACAGAGGCTTATACTATTTACAAACTGTATGGCCATTAGCTCAAGATTATTACTGACTAGTTGTTACACTTAAATTAACCCATAATTCTTATCTATGTTTAGCCACGTGGCTTGGTACCTTTTCTCAGTTCTGCCTTGTCATCTTGCTTCCTCTGTGTCTGGCTGGTGACTTCTGACTCAGCCTTCCTCTTCCTAGAATTCTCGTCTGCTTATCCCACCTATACTTCCTGCCTGGCTACTCATCAATCAGCATTTTATTTACCATCCAATCAGAGAAACACATTCACAGCATGTAAAGCGACATCACTCATCAATAGGGTACACAGTATATCACCACATCTCCCCTTTATTTGTCTAAAATAATAAAAGAAGGTTATAACTAATATAAGAGAAAAACTATAAGCAATAAGTATATACAATATATTTAGTCAAGAATTATATTAACAATGTCTAGTCCATTAACATTTGACAGATTCAGAGAAAATACTCCATTATTTTTCCTATTTTGGTGAGTTCTCTAGTCCCCAGATAAGTTTATTAGGGTACACAATATATCACCACAGGTGTCCCACAAGATCAGCAAGCTGAACAACCATAATATAAATGCAAAGGACCTAGGTCAGACCTATATATTGCCAGGTTCATTAACTTTGACAATTTGGTAGGTTGTCTTAACTTCACTTTAATTATGAAAATATCTCATGTATGTCATAATTTGTCCAATACCATTGAACTTCATATATCCAAATTAGGACATCTATCCAAATTATTCTTTTAGTGTAAAGACTTCCAATCAAGACTGGTGCACTCATCAGCACTTATCCTTGTCATCTTCTGATGCTTAGCCCTGTCATTCATTTCCAGCCTCTCTCTCACTTTCCATCCTTCACAAGGAACCTCAAAAAATATAAAGATTTATCAGCCACCAATGAAAAACTGTGGTTATATGATATTCTTCCTGATGATTACAGTTACAAAAAGTCTGCTAAGAATTCTGGGACAGTTTTTTCATCAAGGAAAAAGTACACTTTAGTAATATGAACTTTGTCCTCTTCTTCAGGCTTTAACCATGAACAAAATCCTAGTAATTACACAATTCATGGAGAAGCAGTAAAGTGACTAAGATGATGTCACTAAATGGTGGAACAACTGAACCAAAGACAGGGTCTGCCTACCCAAGACTGTGAGAGGAAATCCCCTCTGTTTTAGTCTAAGGTTACTTTGTTATGTTAACTCAAAAAATTCTTAGCAACACAGTGATTTTGGGTTGTTGCTGTTATTGTTCCTTCTCCCACATTTTGTCTTCTCATGAGTTACACTTCATAAAATTTCTTCATCACATATATTAATGAGATGACATTGCTGTCTTATAGAGAGAGCACTGCAATAGAATCAAAATGTATGTTTTAGCTTGTTTGTGTGTTTACAGTGCTACAGATTAAATCTAGACCCTTGTGAATGCCAGGCAAGAGCTCCATCACTGAGTTCATAACCCCATTCTTTCTTCTTCTTCTTCTTCTTCTTCTTCTTCTTCTTCTTCTTCTTCTTCCTCCTCCTCCTCCTCCTCCTCCTCCTCCTCCTCCTCCTCCTCCACCTCCTCCTCCTTCTTCTTCTATTTTCATTTTCTGTTTTTCTTTTTTTTTTCTTCCCTAATTTTCCAGACAGGCAAGAACTTGCAATCTTCCTGTCTCTCCACAGAAGCATTTACTATTTAAGCCTCAAAATGTAACCTCCAAATACTCTAGAGGAGACAATTCAATGAAATGGTGTTATTAGAACCCTAGATTAGGGGATCAACACAGAAGATGAGAGCACAATGTGTCTATCTGGTGGGATCTGTGATCACCATGAAGACGTAATCCTGGTACTCTTCTTCTCATCCTCTGCTCCTCTGCACTGCCTCTGCTAAACTGAACTCTACAAGGAAATTGTTGGCTCTGGAGCAGAAGAGGCAAGAGTCACAGAGGGAGTAAGCTCCCCTAACAGAGGCAGGAGACTGACCTCACACAAGCAGGGCTCTCCTAAAGTAGAGCAGTCAATACCGGAGTGGACCGTGGAGTAACACTGAAGGTAAACAGGTACAGAAATACATAAGAATACAAATACAGAGGAAAATCAGACACAAATTTAGATTGAAGAATTAAATGATGTGTGGTTCCTGAATGGTTTGCAGATAAAATCTGTTAGTCACAAATGTAAAATAGGACTTATGAGTTTAAAAATACTTGATAGAAAATAGAAAAAAATAGAAACAGACTTAAAGTCAAACATTTTTTTCCTTTCCTTCTTATGGCACTTTTTAAAATCCTTAGAAGACCTTTCTCCTATTTTTTTTCTTGGAACTTCATGTTCCATTCATTTAAGGAAATTTATTGAACAATTGTAATATTCCAGAACCTGGGTGCCTGGAATCATATGCATTCATATTACTGTGTACAATTGCATATCTTTTTCTCACAAATGTTTTTTCTTGCAATCACTCTTCTTGAAATTCTTATATCTTAAGATCCAGTTAACTGCCCCTTAAAAGATGTTCTGCAGTGGTGGTGTAGAAATTATTTCTTGTCCACTAAAGATGCTAACTTTTGTTCCATTTTAATACTTAATTTAGCATATTGTGATTACTGATTTTTTTAAACTCTCCAATTGAGCTATGGATATTTTTAGAGTGAAATCATAATGTAAACATTCTTTAACCTTTACCTAGTTTCAGTTTACACAAATTATCAAATATTTGTGTGTGAAATTTTAGTGAATTTATGGAAAATACAATGTGAAAAAATTATCTGTCAATTCCCTTCAAAGCCATTCAACTATAAAGACCATCCGTTTTTAATACTTATACGTATTTTAAAAAATATCTTGATATACAACACTTAAAGTTTAGAATATTTTAATTGATTGGCTTTAACTCATTTTCTAGTTCATCTGCAGTTTCTGTGGGGCTTAGGAACAATCATGTATAACTGGACAACCATCTAGCCATCTACATTTAAAATCTTCTGTTTACTTCAACCCTAACAATTGATAGGAAACTCAAGTAAAACTAGTGTGGGCTTTGTTTTAATTTATAAAAGACAATACAGAAGGTTATTAAGAATCAAAAGATGTTTATTTTGTATGTAAAAATGTTGATCTTTGTGTAATGGCCAGAAATGATCATTTGCCAATATCAATGAAGATGTTTTGATCAAAGGTGGTTACTGGTGGCACTGCAACAATTATAATCTCACAGTTCAATGCATTATTCAATGTTTACAGCCATGCTTACATTAGTTAACCTTATTCAGAAGAGTGATACAAAGCCACCACTAGTTATGCAGCATGTAACAATTCACAACAATTATGATGACCAAAGTACAGGTCTATATTTAATATAGTATACCTTTAATCGTTATTTTAGAGTATATTTCTTCTGCTTATAAAAATCCAAGTTGTTGCCAACAGTCTTTCATGTCTTGATGGCAACAGCCTTATAGACTTCATATTTCCTACATCCCTGGTTTTCATCAAGAGACCATGTCCTGTGATGATAATGGTGGAATTGCCTTTGCTGTTCTACAGAGTGCATCTCTATCATTAAGTGGCCTGTAGTGTATCTGAAGAATGATGATGGGGGTAAAATATAAGGCCATTACTTATTACTTATTACTTACTTACTTACTTACTTACTTACTTACTTACTTACTTACTTACTTACTTACTT
>CABHPH010136613.1:0-16407 GCA_902168325.1 Peromyscus nudipes | reverse complement strand
CTTACTTACTTACTTACTTACTTACTTACTTACTTACTTACTTACTTCATACTAACCACTAAGCAATTATGTATACTGAAAAATGTTAGCATTCGGTACAGCATTATGAATTCAGTATACTACTGTACCATGTACAAACAAGGACAATGGAAGCTATCTAAGAATTCATACTTAATATGAAGACTAAAACATATAATAAATATCTAAAGCTGAGAACTCATTCTATATGCATAATCTCCCATTTTTTTTACTTAAATTATGTTAGCTTAAATAAAGAAGTAACTGAGATAGTGAGATGTTGCCTTATTGTAGGCAGCTTATATTCTTTGCTTAGAGAAGCAAATATGTATTTGAATGCAAGGTTAGGATTTCAGAATGCTATTGTAATTTAGAGTTCCCCTTGTTTTGAAAATTTTCCACCAGAGCTTTGTCCTTTTTGTCCCTGCAGCTTAGGCTTACTGCATGGCATGCAAAAAGAGAAAGCCAGAAATACATATTTTAGTGATCGATTTAGCTTTTGCAATCTCCCAAACTTTGTTTTAATCAGGAGCTAATGATGTATGGCACTTCTAGTAAGTAAATGAATGTTTGAATTGCTGTGAGTTATTTTAATAATTGCTCAGCTTACCATTTAAATTATCAAAGATCTTTACTTGTGCAATGTCATATAAATGCTGGAAATTAAAAATTAATCAACACGATTTACGTAACTAAAAGCTGCCTTCTAATGGGATGTTTTTCAATAAGATGACAGCAATAATTATGTGGAAAAATATTCATTCCTGTAGTTTGAACGATTATAGCAATTTCTACCAGGGGATTTCTCAGTCAGATTCTCATTCTGGGCAACAGTGATTAATATAATGGTTATTAATGAGAAGTCATTTGATACTTCTGGAAGTGTTTAGGTGTCAATGTCTTGAAAGTAATGTGTTTAGAATTTTAATAATAAATATTGCATTGGACTGGCTACTAAGCAACCATCAGTTTTTCTTGTCTTCTGTAATGTACAAAAAGCCAATGAAATATCCAGAAAAAATGGTACTTTGCACAGCCTGCCCTACCCCTTCCCTGAGATAGTATCTCTGTATCCTTGTATACAGTTCATTATATGTGCAAGGGTAGTGTTGTTGCAAGAAGATAGTGGCAGGGTCAGAGGTCACAATCCACAACAAGGTCAATCTCTTGCTGACCGCACCCTAGGATCTGAATTATGGTGAGAATTATCTTCTAACTTGCCAACTGAGAATGGGAAAATGAAGCCACACAGCAGTTAACATTATTGAATTAATTAAAATATTGAAATATTATGAACAGATTTGATTGGATATACATCACATAAAGTACTGATAAGGTGTATTTTATTATATTGCAAGTATGAAAAATGTAGATTAAATAATATAATATGTGTGTTTACAATTACACACATTTGAAAACATACAGTATACAAATATGTATATTTGCTCATTGCACATAATATCACTGGCCCAGAATTTAAATTTAAAGCAATATTCTACCACACTACCGTGCTGCTTCCAAGATTTTTATGACACATTATCTCCAGCTCTTCATAGGGGTCTACTGTTGACCAGCAAGTAGTACATGTATACAATAAACTACATCAATGCTTGTGTCAGGGAAAATTCAGCTATAATCACTGTGACTACACCTGTCAACACTATAAAGCAATGCATGACTAATGTTTCTAATGTGTATTTAAAACTGGCAACTTTTATGCTGGGGAGGTGGGTATCTATAAAGTAGTCGCTATACAAACTTGAGAACATGAGTTTGGATTGCCAGTATCCATGAAAAACAAAAGCAGCTACATAATCCTGTAATCCCAATGCTGAAGTATCAGAGACAAGAAGGTCCCTGGAGTTTGCTGTCTAATCAGTCTAACCAAATCAATATGCTCTAGGTACAAAGAGGGACCCTGCCTCAAAATATAATCTGAAATGATTGAGCAGGATACCTAGGACCAACCCATGGCCTTCATTTGCACATGTACACAAATACATATGAACATGTACACACACACACAAACACACACAATCACCCACATATGAAAAGAAATGCTTTTTAATTAAATTTTAAATTAATTTTGGGCTAACATACAAAGTAATTTGTTTCATCATAGTGTCTTCATACATGTCATTACACTTGTGCTCCTATGCTCACTCCTCTCCATTACTACCCTCCACCACGCCCCTCTCCACCTCTGTAAGTTTCTCCTTCTCCTCAGGATAGTTAGTCCCCTTTCTGCATTCCTATTACCTGTATTCCATTCCTTAATTTCCCCCTTTTTAATAACTCTTCCTTCTATCCCAATCTTCATAGTTTTAGGCTCTCCCCCCACATAAATACTTAGAATTACATGCACACATCTATATGCATATATACATACATACACATATATATACATGTGTATATATATACATACATATATATAAATTTAAATCTGGGTTCCACATAAAATTTTAAATAAGGATACCACACACCCTCACTGAGCATGGCTTATTTTGCTATTTTGCTTAACATGATTTTCAGTTACATCCATCTTCCACAAATGTCATGGTTCATTTGTGTATGACTGTATCAAATTTCACTGGGTATATATACATTTTCTTTCTCCATTCTGTTGATGTACATCTAAGCTGGTTCCATTTCCTGCCTTTTGTGATAGAGCAGCAATACACTTTAGTGTGCAGTGACTCTACAGTACACTGATTTCAGTCTTCGGGCATGTATCTAGAAGTGATAAGGAAGGCTTACATGGTAGTTTACTTTTTCTTTACTAGGAAACTCCACAGTAATTTTCAGAGTGGGTGCACAATACCCAGCAGTGCACAGGAATTCTTGCTTTCCCTTGTTCTCTTCTTTTCAGCCTCTCCACTACTTACTTTTTTGATGATGGGCACTGTGATTAGAGTGAATTGGACTCTAGAAGAAGTCTCTTTTCTTTATCTCTTTTTATTGAAAATAGTTTTTTTTCCTCACATAGTATGTCCTTATTACAATTTCCTCGCCTTCTGCTCCTGCCAGTTCCTCCCCGCCTCCCTTCCCATCCATATCTAGTCCTTTTCTGCCTCTCCTTAGAAAACAAACAGGCTTCTAGGAGATAACAATGTAATATATGATAAAACAAAAGCTAATACATCAAAATAGGACAAAATAAACGAACAGAAGGAAAATATCACAAGAAAAGGCACAAGAAATAGATACAGATTCAGAGACTCACTTGTTCTCACACTCAGGAATCCCATAAAAACTCTGAACTGGAAATCCTAAGATAGATTGGTCATAGATAGATTGATAGATAGATAGATAGATAGATAGATAGATAGATAGATAGATAGGCAGATAGAAATAGAGATAAAGATATAGATATAGACTGAAAAATTTTAAAATATATATATTACAAATAAAATATTATATAATAAAACAACTAACAAATAATAAATTTTGTTAAAAAGGAAAAGCCTGTCAAGACATTATGAGACAAGGAATCTCCAGAGAAGCATTGAATTCATTTTCTGTTGGCCATCTACTGCTGGACATGCAGCTTATCCTTAAGAGTAGTTTGTTGCTGGGCATAGTGGCACACCTCTTTAATCCCAGCACTCAGGAGGCAGAGGCAGGTGGATCTCTGTGAGTTTGAGGCCATCCTGATCTACAATAGGAGTTCCAGGACAGTCAAGGCTGTTACACAGAGAAACTCTATCTCGAAAACCCATAAAATAAAAAAAATAAAAGAAAGAATTTTGTTTCCACAGTGAAACTCCATTGAAGAAAACTCAATCTTCATTTGCAGTATGAAAGTGGATATTAATTGGAGATAGCTTCTGGGTTAAGGATGGAGGTATGTGTCCACTTACCCTTTCAACTCTAGGATCCCATCTGGTGCAGTCATGTTCATACCTTGTGCATGCTGCTGCAGTCTCTGTGAATTCATATATGCATCAAGCCTGTTGATTTGGAAGGCCATGTTTCCTTGATGTTCGCAATCTTCTCCAACTCTTCCAAGCTTTCTGCACCCTCTTCTCCAGGGTCTCCTGAACCATGACAAGAGGGATTTGATGTAGACATCCCGTTTAGGACTAAGTGTTGCAAGATCTCTTGCTGTATGCACATTGTCTAGCTGTGGTTCTCTGTATTTGTCCCGGTCTACTGCAGGGTGAAGCGTCTCTGATGCTGACTGAACAAGACACTGGTTTATAAGTATAATAGACTGTCATTAGGAGTCATTTTATTTATTTATTTATTTATTTGTTTGTTTGGTTGGTTGGTTGGTTGGTTTTTCGAGACAGGGTTTCTCTTTGTAGCTTTGCGCCTTTCCTAGAACTCACTGTGGAGACCAGGCTGGCCTGGAACTCACAGAGATCCGCCTGCCTCTGCCTCCGGAGTGCTGGGATTAAAGGCGTGAGCCACCACCGCCCGGCAGGAGGAGTCATTTTATAGCTATGTTCTAGTAGCGGAACAGTAGTATTTGTTTTTACCTTAGGCCCTTGGGCTGTCTAGTCTCTGTTTGCATTTCCCTGATGGCTAAAGGAAGTTGACCAGTTGTTCAAGTATTTGTTGTCATTTGTATGAACCTTTTGAGAACTCTCTATTCAATTTATTAGCTCATTTAGTGACTGAATTTGGACGTGTTTGGTTTGAGCACTTTGCATATTCTAGATATTATTTCTTTGTCTGCTATACACTGTCAAAGGCAGGTTTTGCCATTCCCTAGGCTGTCTTCACTTGAGGGATCATATATTTTGCCTTACCAAAACTTTTAATTTCATAACATCCCATTTGTCAGTCCTTGGAATTAATTCCTATTTTATTGTAATCCCTTTACATCTATATCTTTTTTTCTTTTTCTTTTCTTTTCTTTTTTTTTTTTTTTTTTTTTTTTTTTTTTTTTTTTTTTTTTTTTTTGGTTTTTTGAGACAGGGTTTCTCTGTGTGGTTTTGGTGCCTGTCCTGGATCTCACTCTGTAGACCAGGCTGGCCTGGAACTCACAGAGATTCACTTGGCTCTGCCTCCCAAGTGCAAGGATTAAAGGCGTGCGCCACCACCACCTGGCTTATGTCTATATCTTGAAATGTCACCCCAATGTTTTTCTTTTTTTCTAGCTCTTTCAAAGTTTAAGATCTTATATTAATACATTAAGGAATTTTATTCTCTTAGGATTATTTGTGTGTGAAAGAGTTAGTGAGAGAAATGGATCTAGTTTAAACTTTCTACATGTGGAATACTACTGTGCTAAAAACATTTTTTACAGAGATTATCCTCTCTCCAGCATATATTTTGACTGCTTTGCCAAAAATTTGTTGATAAGAATTGTGTAGGTTTATTTCTGGAGACTCCTTTTTCCCCCACTGGTCTACAATGCTCATGTATGTGTGTGTGTTTGTGTGTGTGTGTGTGTGTGTGGTTACTATGCTGTTTATGTTACAATTGCTCTGTATTATAATTTGATATCACATAATAATACCTTTAACATTAAATTTTTGCTAAGGATTACTTTTAAAAAATTTCAGTGCTTCTATATGACAGCCTGTAGATATAGCTCAGTGGTAAAGCACTTACCTAACATACACTAAGCCCTGGGTTCAAATCCCCAGTTTAAAGGAAGTCAAGAACACATTAAGATAATACACCATGATCAAATTGGTTTTATTCCAGAGATTCAAGTTTAATTTAACAAGCACAAATCAATAACTTCAATGTAGCACATAAATAATCTTAAGTATAGCTATCATAAGTTCATCTCAATCAATGTATAAAAATCCTTGAACAGATTTCAACACCCTTTCATAACAAAAGCCCTGTTAAAACTATGAAGACAAAGGAACATATTTTAACAAAAAAAAAAAACTACATACAAAACACCTGTAGACAACAGTATACTAAATATGGGAGGGAATGGAGTAGAAAGCATTTTCTTTAAAATCAAAATAAGAAAATTTGTCTCTTCTCCCCATTATTACTCAATATAATGTTTGAAGTTTTATCTAGGGCAATAAAACATAAGAAAAAATTAAAAGACTAGAAATAGGAAAATAAGAACCCAAAGTATTGCAAGAATTCACAGATGAGATGATATACACCAGGAAAACTCTTATACTTGATAAGCAATTTCACAATACAGAGGATAAAAATGCAACATAATAACTTTAAGACACTAAAAAAAAAACCTAAATAACACACTAAAGGATTGAAAGAATTCTTATGTTCATGGAATGGCACAATATTGTGAAAACAGCTACATTATTAAAATAAATTCACAGATGACATAATTCTCATCAAAATCTCAATGACATCCTTTATGTAAATAACAGATTGTTTTTAAAAGATTTCAACTAGAACAAGCATCTAAGAATTACTTTTATAGTCATATGTTATGGCTGTTAGCCTGGTGTTTTTGTGGGACTCCTAGCAGTAGGAGTGAGGGTATCTCTAGGTCTTTTGTCTGCTCTTGGGACTCTTTTCCTCCTATTGGGTTGCCTTGTCCAGCTCAATATGTGGGCTTTTGTCTTTCTTGTTATATCTTGTTTTATCATGTTTGGCTGACATCCCTTGGAGGCCTGCTTTTTTCTGAAGGGGAAATGGAGAGGAAGTGGATATGAAGAAGCGAGGAGGTGGGAGTGTCTTAGAAGAGTGGAGGGAGCAGAAACACTCATTAGGATGTTTTGTATAAGAAAAAAATTCATTTTAAATAAATAAATAAAATTGGTTTTAATGTGTTGGTTCTTTTAAATGTAATAAATATTTCAAATTACTATAAATGAAATTACATGAACTATTTTTATGTATTTTATGAATGTAATAGTCTCAATGAAAATTTTAGAGCTGAAATTTCTGTTTGAATAGTTTTACTGTGTATTCATCTTATTGGTTGCTTGTGTGTCATAATTGGCACAAAAAACTTTATATATAGATACATATGTAATTTAATTTTATTTTTATATTATACTAAGATAAAGAACTTATAATGCTACAGATAGTAGAGAGTTTTGTTTTCTTGAAGGGACGCTGTTAACCTTCATTCTCTTAAAGTCTCATGCAATTGAGAACTACCATGGAAATAAGTGTGACCATCCCATGATTTTACCTTTAACACTGAGTTACTAATGTTTATGAGGGATGACACTGTCTGTAAAGCTCTCTAGCTTTTGTTCTATTCTTTTTTTAATTTGGACTTGTATAGTTTATCACTGAAGTAGCACCTGAATTATTTTCTGATATATTAATAAAACTATAAGTATATATGGGTTTCCTTATTTCTCTTATTGCTTGGGAATAATTAGAATAAAACTTTAAAGTAATTGTGTTATATGGTGAGTATAATACAGCAATTATCATAGAAGAGCATGAAAAGGAAACAAATACAGCATATAAAACAAAAGGTTATAAGAATATATAATTTTATATAAAATAAAATTAAAATTATGAGTATTTCTGGTAGGTACAAGTGTCATTAAATTCTATTTCCTCATTTTATTCTATGGAAATATTATTTTATCAGTGGGCCTTGTACAAGTAAATTAATTCTACTTTAACAGTTGTATAGCAATTAATATAAAACCATATCACTTTAGAACTTTTGAAAATATTTTAGGATTAATGTGATCTAGTTCTGTTGCTAATTGAGTGGGTTTGACTTATTATCATGACTACAGTCTATTAATTTAATTAATTACCATGACTACAGTCTTAATTTCATTGCCCCCTTTACTTTCTTCTTAAAAATATGAATAGTGAAGTAATTGTAAATTAAATCTATCATTAAAGATATACATTTTCTTTTGTGAAAATCTTAATTTAATGGTGTGATTTAGACATGTGTTGAGAGAGACAGTCATGAGAATACAGACTAACATTTGAGCACCACTTGAAAGATTATTCGTAGGCACCAAATATTCTCAACCCACCTTCAAAAAGATGTTGAGCCTTGTTTCTTAAGAGAGGCAACTTAGACCCAATAGCATAAATAGGAGCTCTTAAGTCTCCTCATGAACACATCATTCAACAAAGTAGAGAGATATTATCTTTGGAGAAAGAAGGCAAAATTTATTAAAACTGCAAGTTCTATTTTTATCCTGTTTCAATTTTTTATTAATTTTAAGTGAATTAAAACTTCCATCCTCAGCTCTACATGTTTGTGAATTTTTCTCCTGTGTTAAAAACCTTGCTTATGTATCTCTGGGCTAGAATTTCATGTTCAGGAAGAGCCAGCCAGGATCGGACTCTTCTAATCACCTCACAGAGTGCTGATCCTGTCCTGCATTCATAAACTATCTATGGGATGTTTCCATTATCATAAATGCAAGTTCTAGGTCACATAATAATGCTCTTTCACTCAGTAATTAGATTTGGTGAGTGTGGTATGTTCTTGTGTGTGCACACATGAATGTAGAGGGAGATGTCAATACTGGTGTCATTCTGGTAGCCTGCTTTTTTGTTTGTTTTCTTGTTTTTTTAAGATAGAGTCTCTCTCTGAGACCTAGTGTTCAATAGTTAGGATAGACAGATTGCCAACAAGTCCTAGGGATTCACCTGTTTTTAGCACCCCAGTTCTGTGATTACAGAAGTACAGCATAATACCTCAACTTCTATGTGGGTATTGGTAATCAAACTTGGTCCTCACGCTAGTGCATTAAGCACTTTATCCACTAAGTTATTTCACTTGCCGTCTAGATATTTTTTCTGGTTTTGTTTTATAAAAACAAGGATTTTTTTATACAACATATTCTGATTGTAGTTCCCCTTCCCCAAATCTTCTGAGATTCTCCCCTACTTCCCCTCCTGAATCCACTCCCTCTCTGTCTCTTCTTAGAAGAAAAAAAAGACATCTAAAGAATAATAAAATAAGCCCTTTCACTGATGCAAGAGCCTAGCGCGGTGCCGGGAGAGGTTTCGGTAGGAGCTGCGCCAACTCCCGGGTCTGAAGCTGACCGGTCTGACTTTCCATCCGTGCCGAACCCGCTCGAGCCACAGCCAAGTCCGGGGACGAGATGATTTTTGATCCTACTATGAGCAAAAAGAAAAAGAAGAAGAAGAAGCCTTTTATGTTAGATGAAGAAGGTGATGCCCAGACAGAAGAAACCCAGCCTTCAGAAACAAAAGAAGTGGAGCCAGAACCAGCTGAAGACAAAGATGTGGAAGCTGATGAAGAGGACAGTAGGAAAAAGGATGCTTCTGATGACTTAGATGACTTGAACTTCTTTAATCAAAAGAAAAAGAAGAAAAAAGCAAAATAGATATTTGATATCGATGAAGCTGAAGAAGGTGTAAAGGATCTTAAGATTGAAAGTGATGCTCAAGAGCCAGCTGAGCCAGAGGATGACCTGGATATTATGCTTGGCAATAAAAAGAAGAAAAAGAAGAATGTCAAATTCCCAGATGAAGATGAAATACTAGAAAAAGACGAAGCTTTAGAAGATGAAGACAGCAAAAAAGACGATGGCATTTCATTCAGTAACCAGACTGGGCCTGCTTGGGCAGGCTCAGAAAGAGACTACACATATGAGGAGTTGCTGAACCGAGTGTTCAACATCATGAGAGAAAAGAATCCAGATATGGTTGCTGGAGAGAAGAGGAAATTTGTTATGAAACCTCCACAGGTTGTCCGAGTAGGAACCAAGAAAACTTCTTTTGTCAATTTTATAGATATCTGTAAACTATTACATCGTCAACCCAAACATCTCCTTGCATTTTTATTGGCAGAATTGAGTACAAGTGGTTCTATAGATGGTAATAACCAACTTGTAATCAAAGGAAGATTCCAACAGAAACAGATAGAAAATGTCTTGAGAAGATATATCAAGGAATATGTCACTTGTCACACATGCCGATCACCGGACACGATCCTACAGAAGGACACCCGACTCTATTTCTTACAGTGTGAAACTTGTCATTCTCGATGCTCTGTTGCCAGTATCAAAACTGGCTTCCAGGCTGTCACAGGCAAGCGAGCACAGCTCCGTGCCAAAGCTAACTAATTTGCTAATCACCATCGATTTTTCCAAAATGTATGGTGGAGATTTGGCCGAACAGGTTACCATCAGAGTGGATGTACCATTTGATTAAAAACAAGATAGAAAAGCCGCCAAGTTCTTTGGCGAGTGATCTGAAATCCTTGCAAGATGCCGATACTCAAGCTGTTGACATACTCGTTGCCTACTTTAACAACTGTCAGAGAAACGTGATTGGGTAAGGAGGTGCTTTTTAAAATCGTTCATAGACTTCTGTAAAATGCAAGATAAATTAAAGTTATTATAACAGTGATTCTTTCAATTTGACCTGTCCTTCAGTTTTCTTTTCTACAATAAAATGCTCGTGAATTTGGCAAAAATAATAATAATAATAATAAAATAAAATCAGATATCACAAAGAAAAAGCTGGAATAGGACAAACCAAACAAGCAGAAGAAGAAGAGCGAAGGAAAATGCACCAGAAACATATAGATGCGGACACACACATTCATACACACAGGAATCACATACAAACACAAAGCTAGAAGCCAAAATACACGTGCAAAAGACCTGTTGGGTTAAAAATTGCCCTTGCAACATACGGGACAAGCATCCTCCAAATATGCCACTGAGTTTGCATTGCATTGACCATCTACTGCTGGACACGGGGCCTGTCTTTTGGAGTAGTTTGTTTCCTCAGTGAGACACCATTGGAGAAAACTAATTTTCTTTTCTTTTTAATTTTTTCAATAAATTTATTTGTTTGTTTATTTCCCATCCCAGCTGCAGTTTCCCCTCCCTCTTCTCCTCCCAGGCCCTCCCCCTACTTCACCCCCTTTGTTCCCATCCTTGAACCCCCAATCTACTCCTCCTCTGTTTCTATGTAGGAAAGGGCAGGTCTCAACAAAATACAACATAGCAAGTTGCAGTAAGACTAAGCACCTCTCCATGTATTAAGGCAGAGCGAGATGATCCAGAACGAGGAGTAGGGTCCCAAGTCGGGAAAAGGGTTCATACAGGCTCTGTTCCCACTGCTAGGAGTTCCACAAGAGGACCAAGCTAAACAACTGTAACATACATGCAGAGTGCCTAGGTTAGTACCGTGCAGGCTCCCTGGCTGTTGATTCAGTCCCTGTGAGCCCCTACAAGCCCAGGTTAGTTGTGTCTGTGGGTTTTCTTGTAGTGTCTTTGACTCCTCTGGCTCCTACGATCCTAACTCCCTGTTTTCTGCAGAATTCCCCTAACTTGGCCTAATGTTTGGTTGTGTGTGGTGATATTTTCTTTTGTATTAAAATGTTATATTTTAATAAATAAAGTTGCCTAGGGGTCAGAGCTATTAACAAGCCATAGCCAGAGTCTGGCGAACAAGTAGTGATGCGGCAGTTAGGCAGTTGGGCTTACAACCAATGAGAAGGCAGAACAGAATTCTATAAAAGGACAAACCCCCTTTTGAGCAGAGGAGTCGTTGCTTCAGGGAGTGACTAGCTAACTGAAAGCGGTTAAGGCTCTTAGCTCTGACCTCTTCGGCTTTTCTCTTTACTTGGATAGTTTGTTTCTTTTTAGCTACAAAGTTACAACTACAGTTGTGGGTCTGAATCTGTTTCCAACAGTTGCTGGATGAAGCCTCTCTGATGACAATTGGGCTAGGCACTGATCTGGTCACAGGAAAGGACCAGTTCAGGCTACATATCCAATATTGCTAAGAGTCTTAGATTGGGGACATCTTTGTAGATTCTGGGTCAGGCAAAAACCTGACACAAGGGAATTTCCCAGAGAAAACTAATTTCCATTTGCAAATATTTCTCAATTAAAGATAGTTTTTAGGATATGGATGGGTGCTTGTGTCCACTTGCCCTCTCAGTGCTGGGACCCACCTGGCCCAGACCCACCCAGACCCCGTGCATGCTACCCCAGTCTTTGTGTTTGTATGGACATTGCTCCTGCTGTGTTTAGAAGGTTCTGTTCCCTCGTTGTCCTCCATACAACCCGGGGTTTACACCATCTTTCAGCCTCCTCTCCTGCAGGGTTCCCTGATCCCTGAGCCATCACGAGAGGGATTTGATGTAGACTTCCTGTTGGGGGCTGAGGGTGCCAAGATCTCTCACTCTCTGTACGTTGTCTGTCTCTTGGTCTCTGTATTTGTTCCCGTCTGCTGCAGGGGGAAGTTTCTCTGATCATAACTGAGCAGGAACTGATCTATGAGTACAGCAGAATGTTGTTAGGAGTCATTTTATGGCTACATTCCTTTAGCAGAACAGTAGTATTTGATTTTCCAGTAGGTCCCTGGCCTATCCACTCTCAGGTTCTTGGCCACCTGAGCAGTGTCAGATATGCGTTCCATCTCATGGAGTGGGCCTTAAGTCCGGTCAGATACCGGATGGTTACATCCACAAGCCTTGTGCCACTGCTGTACTTGGGCATTTTGTGGGCATGTCATCATTATAAATTGATGGTTTTTTAACTGGCTTGGTGTTTATTTTTCTCCTTTGATAGTGTGCATATTACCTTCAAGCACAATGGACGTTAGTCCACAGGGGTGAAGGTTCTAGGTAGGCACCAGATCGACTTCTTTGTGTTTAATGAGTTGCGTAGCATTGTCTTCAGCAAGAATGCCTTCCTGGCAATTTATAGAGAGCAACCAATAGCCTTGCTCAGCTGAGGTGTTTGGGGATTCCTGTGGGACCCCTTTCGCCAACAGTTCAATCAGATCTACCACGTTTCCAATAGTGTGCTGTGGGGTGGTCTGTATGTTAAATGTGTTGCTCTGATTGGTTAATAAATAAAACACTGATTGGCCAGTAGCCAGGCCGAAAGTAGAGGTGGGATAAGAAGAGAGGAGAATGCTGGGAGGTGGAAGGCTGAGGCAAGAGATGCTGCCAGCCACCGCCATGAGTACCAACATGTAAGATACTAGTAAGTCACGAGCCATGTGGCAAGGTATAGATTTATAGAAATGGGTTAATTTAAGATAGAAGAACTAGATAACAAGAAGCCTTCCACGGCCATACAGTTTGTAAGCAATATAAGTCTCTGTGTGTTTACTCGGTTGGGTCGGAGCAGCTGCGGGACTGGCGGGTGAGAGAGATTTGTCCTGACCGTGGGCCAGGCAGGACCAGGAAAACTCTAGCAACAATAGCGGAAGCTTCAATGGGTGACAAGAGATGTCTGGTTGGGATTCTGTCTCTGAACATTATTTGGTGATTTCAGTTATATTGCCTTCATATATGTATATATTATATGAAGTTTCAAATGTATTAGGTTTACATATGATCCCTCAAATGGCCCTTAATTATGACTCTGCCTCCCTGTAATCCCTCCTCTTCCCCATTTGATTATTCCCCACCCCATCCATTAACAATCTATTCTGTTTCCCCTTCCTAGAAAGATCCATCTCTTCCTACTAGTACATTACTCTGTAGCTAACTTCTGTACTTATACTGATTGTAGTTTGCGTATGGAAGACTTAATAGCCAACATCTACAAATACATACCATATTTATCTTTCTGAGTCTGGATAACCTCACTCAGAATATTTTTTTTCTAGCTCCATCCATTTTCCTGTGAATGTCATGATATCATTTTTAATAATTAGTAATATTCCATTGTGTAAATACAACGTTTTCTTTATCCAGTCATACTTTGATGGACATCTAAAATGTTTTCAATTTTGGCCATTGTGAATAGAGCAGCAATGAGCATGGTTGAGCAAGCGTCTCAGTAATAGAATAAAGCATCCTTTGTGGCTATATACAACAGTTATATCTTCTTCTATATAGTGGTATTTCTATATAGACATGACATATTTAGATATATTGTATATGCATTTTAAATAAGTTTATAAATGAATATGTTTTGTTTTCTTTTGGTTTTGGTGTTGCTTATCTCTTCTTCCTCCAACTTCCTCTAAATCACCTTCACTAGGCCCTCCCCAGTCAAAGTCCTGACCAATTTATCTAACATCTTCCTTCATAATACCCGTGTCCTACTTTCCCCCACTCCTTCTCCCCACTCTCCTATGATACCTTTCTACTTTCCTAACTTCAGTGGTTTCTTCAGGTTATGTTTTCAAATCTAGAGATTCAAGAGATAGGATCGACAAATAAGAAAGAGCATGCGTATTTGTCTTCCTGGGTTACCTCACTCAGTAAACTATTTTCAAGTTCTACTCATTTACCTAAAATTTTCATAATTCAGTTTTCATTAAAGCTGAATAAAATTCCATGTGTGTATGTATCATATTTTCATTATCCATTGGTCACTTGATAGACATTTAGTTTCTTTCATTTCTAAGCCATTGTGAATAGAGTGGCAATGGACCTGACCAAGCAAGCAGTAAAATTAGTTCTTTGGGCATATGCCATGAATAAGTATAGTTGGATCATATGGTAGATCTACAAATTTTGCTCTTTTAGAATTTTATACGCTGGTGATTACATTAGTAGCTGCACCAGTGTGCAAAGTCACCACCAGTACGTGAGAATTCTACTTTCCACACATCTTCACCAGCGTTTGAAGTCAGTTGTGATCTTGATCTTAGCCATTCGAAGTGGAGCCAAACGAAATCTCAGAGTATTTTCAATTTGCATTTTCCTTATGGC
This sequence comes from Peromyscus nudipes, assembly GCA_902168325.1. Lineage (NCBI taxonomy): Eukaryota > Metazoa > Chordata > Mammalia > Rodentia > Cricetidae > Peromyscus > Peromyscus nudipes. The sequence goes on along the minus strand of CABHPH010136613.1, from coordinate 1,841 downwards.
TAATGCCGCTGAATACTTTAAAAGATGTTCCTAAGCCATTCTTATTTATTTTTAGAATTCTCTGTTCAGATCATAGTTCATTTTTAATTGGGCTGCTTGTTTTCCCACTTCTTTGTTTTTTGAGGGGTGTGTATGTTTTCTGGATAGTAATCCTTTCTCTCTCTCTTACGTATATCTGGCAAAGATTTTCTCTTAGTCTGTGTGGTTCCTCTTCACCCAGCTGATTGATTCCTTTGCTATATAGAAGCTTTTAAGTTTTATGAGGTCCCATTTGTTAATTGTTTGCCTAATTCCCAAGTTAATGAAGTTCTATTCAGAAAGCCTTTTCATATATAAGAGGTTCTGTCTGTTTTCTTCCAGAAATTTCAGTGTTTCGGGTTTTATGCTGAGATCTTTGATCCATCTGGAGTTCGTTTGTGTGTAGGGTAATAGAAACAAGTCTAATTTCATTCCTCTACACGTGGAAATCAAGTTTTCCCAGCACTGTTTGTTGCATATGCTGCCTTTCCTCCAGTATATATTTTTGATATCTTATCAAATATCAATTGTCTATAAATTAGTGCATTCATGTTTGGATACTCTAATTTTTGCTTTATTGATCTACTTGTCTGCTTTGGTGTCAGTACAATGCTGTTTTTATCACCGTAGTTCTGTGATATACTGTGAAATCTGGGTATGGTAATTCCTTCAGTCTTGTTCTTTTTGTTCAAGGGCGTTTTTCCTAGCCAGGGTGTTTTGTGCTTACACAGGAATTTTAGCACTCTTTTTCTATTTCTTTAAAGAACATCATGAGGATTTTTGTTAGGATTATATTAAGTTTATAGTTGCTTTTTGAAGGATGGTTGTTTCACAATACAAATTCTACCAATCCATGAACATGAGAGATATTTCTGTCGTCTAGAGTTATTCAACTTCTTTCTTCAGAGCTTTAACCTTTTCCTTTCACTGTAAAGGTCTTGCATCTACTTAGTTAGGTTTATTACTAGATATGATAATCTATTTTAATAACCATTAGTTAATCATAACTATTAATTATTTGCTTTATCAGATGCATGTTTATCAGCAAGTATATCTGTACACCAAAATAAGGTAAAGAGCAGAAAAATAAAATATAGCTAATGAACATGGATTAAAAAATCTTCAATAAAATACGTGCAAACCAAATATAAGCATATAACAAAAAGATCATCTGCTGAGAACAAGTTAGTTTTACTCCAGAGATGCAGAGATGGTTGAACATTTGTAAGTCAATAAATATAACAAATCATAGAAGTAGAGTTAAAGACAAATATCACATGATCATCTCATTAGATGCAGAAAAAGCCTTTGACAAAGTCCAAAATCCATCATTATTGAAGTCTTAAAATGAGTAGGACAAATGCACAGTCAACATCATCCTAAAATGAGAAAACCTAGAAGCTATTTCATTAAAATCTGGAATGAGACATGGCTTTCCACTATCTCCATTTATTTGTAATACAGTGCTTGAAGCTGTAGCTAGAGCAATAAGATAATATAAGGAAACTGAAAGGATGCAGACAGAAAAAGAAGGTTAGTTACTCCTGTTTGCAGATGATATGATACTATACATAAGGTAGCCCAAAAAAAAACACCAGAAAATTCATAGGAATGATGAACATTTTCACTGAAGTGAGATGATGCAACATCAACTTACATAAAGTTGTTGCCTACCAAGCATGTTAATAAAGAGATCATGAAAATGCTGTCATTCACAGTAGCGTCAGAAAATTATAATATCTGGAGTCGGACCGGCTGCTGAGACGAAAGCTTCACTGGGGCAGTCTCCGCATATCATGGGGAGATAGACGCTGCTGCCTTTG
>CABHPH010136612.1:27161-47117 GCA_902168325.1 Peromyscus nudipes | reverse complement strand
GGGGGCGGGGGCGCAGGAGCGCGGGCGGGGGCCGGGGTCGCGCAGCGGCAGAAGAGGGGCGTGGCGGATCCCAGCCTGTCCTAGCCCCGCGCCCCTCCCCCGCCCGCGGCTGGAGGTGGAGTGGAACCGGCTGGGGCTTAGAATCTTCGCGGAGAAAAAGCTCTCTCCATTAAGACTCCTTCAGGCCCTAGGAAGATACAAGAGGAGGCTGGGTCCCCATTGTCCCGCACAGCATGGGGCTGACCTTTGGGCTTCACCCTTGGGAAAGTCTTTCATTTGTTTATTGTCGTCTCTGCAGTTGCCAACTGGGTCCTATCAGGAAGGGGTGAGAGAGCCTGGATAAACCGCGTTCTCCTCCCCCCTTCCTTTCCATTTTCCAAGTAAGTAAAGTAGTTCCAGCCCCCATTACCACCAGGGCAGTTAACTCCAATCATCTCCAGCCCTGTTGTGACCATTTGGTCTGGGCTGACCCTTCCCTAGACCCCAATTACTCTGTCGTGCTGTGCACAGCTGCGGGGAACTCGCAACACTGCTGTGGTCTTGCTGGATGGAACTTCCCAAGTGCCTCTTTGCATAGGGTCCTCCTGCAGGAAGATTTTTTTTAATTGCTTGATTGAAGAGTGCACAAAAGAAACATAATACACACCCCGTGCTTCCTCGGAGATGGGCATGTCATTCTCTCCATACGAGAGCTTGTTTCTATGGAGGTGTTTGTTTTTTGTGTAAGAGCGTGAGTGCTATAACCTGAACTCCCGCTTGGGGGGTGGGGTGGGGATTTTAATAGGTATTCCTGAAATGAAATGTTTGTTGAATTAAGTTGAAGTCCACATGAAATAAGTTAACTGGTGGTGATGTCAGCCAACAGCCTAACGACACCGTCCTGAACTGTCATATCTGTGATGTGCTTTAGTTATTGGTACATTTTGCCCTGGTAAGAGCCTCCATTTGGAACCTTTTAGGAGTCACATCCAAAGGCGCAGAAAACCAAGTTCTGGAATTATCCCTGGTACTCAGTTTGATGTAGGGATCTGTACAGCATGTACTCTTGTGTTCTGTTGTTGTCTCAAAGCCAATGCTGTAGCTTTATAAAATTCAAAGGACGCTTAATGCATACCAATTGGAGTTCCGAGTCTGTTTCAGCCGTGACTACCAGTTCTCACAGAATCCCACCGCCTCTAAACACTGGGCTCAATGTACAGAGCTAATGATGCATCTTGCTATCGATTTGTGAATAGTGAATGCACCGTAGCCTCAAAAGGACAGATCTTGAAGCTCAAGTGTTTGTTTGGGAACACATACCAGTATAAAAAATTAATCCTTGACCCTATTCTTCCCTGCATAGAAACAAAAATGCCACAGAGATTATAATGAAGGATGAAAGTTTCCATAGAGGAAGAAAATTACTAGCCATTTTTGCTACATAACAACAGGTGTATGTACATCCATTAGAAACTCACCCAGAGTTCAGGGGGAAAATGTTTATTGAATGTGGGCTGGAGTAGACAGGGGCATTTTCCTGGAGATGTGCATTTATGCAGAAAGAAAAACTGGAAAATCTGAATATCAAAGGGTGTGGAGACCAAACAGAAAGAAACTGAAGTCACATATTACTTGAAAAGCACTTTGATTTCCAGGAGACTGAGAATGCTCATACTATGACAAGCATTGATTTCCTCATAAAGAAGCTTGCATCTGAAATGCTAAGCCATCTCACTAGGATTTGAACACCTAGGGAACAACAAAAGGAAATTCAATTGCTGAGAAGAAACTGGACAGGCAAGATGGCTCAGTGGATAAAGGCTCTAGCCACCAAGCCTCATGACCAGAGTTTGATCCCCTGGTTCCACACTGGATGGAGAGAACTGACTTCTATAGGCTGTCCTCTACCTTGTATTCAAATGATGTGGCCTGCACCACCCCCAATAAATAAATAGATGCAGAAGAAGAAGAAGAAGAAGAAGAAGAAGAAGAAGAAGAAGAAGAAGAAGAAGAAGAAGAAGAAGAAGAAGAAACAGCTGAGTTTACAGGAGGGAAATGTATGGTAATATAGCAGGTATCAATTATCAAGGCTTCTCTACTACCTGGGAGAATAGTCCAGCAATAATAATGATTATGTTAGCTCTTCATTAGTTGGCCCTATCAGAAAGACACTTGAGTGGTCATTATTAGAGTTGGTTCACCAAAGCCACGGTAGAAACTAAAGTTTCTCTAGAATATCTAATAGGTGAATCTATGACCCCTGATAACTCCATTCCACAGTTAAGAATATTGCCAATCACCTTGGAGGGCACAAAAGCCACCACAAGGAGGGATCATTCAGTACAGAGGTTTGCTGGGAAACAAAATATCAACTAATTCTCCGGAGGGACAGCAATGGGAAGTTGACCTGGAGCAGCGGTAGACGTGGTTCTGAGAGTCCTGTGGAGGGAGGTTGAAGTCTTGAAAAGTAGACTATTGAAGCAGCCAAGCAGTGGGAGAACAGAAGACATCAAACAAGCAAGAGCATCTGGAACCTTCTGTAGCACTTTTCACAACTTCTGACAGGTGTTACCTCATCAGTGTACATCAGCTGTTGTGCATTGACTATGAGCCCATACAAGCACATGCCATCAGGCTGAGCACGCCTTTAATATCAGCACCCAGGAGGCAGAGGCAGGCAGACTTCTATGAGTTTGTGGCCAGCCTGGTCTACATAGTGAGTTCCTAGACTGCTAGGGCCACAGTCTATCTCAGAAATACACACACACATACAAACAAAATCACAAATCACATGCCTTCATTTAGAATCTGAATAGGTGTTGGTATATGCATATATCCCTATATGTAGTCTATATGCACAAGCATACATTTGATCAGAAATAGAAACAGAATAAATTTGTGCAAAGCCTTAGTAAATTACATCCATTTGATTATCATATATATATATACAATCCTAGAGAATGTTGTACAAACCCAAACCTGGAAGCATCATCACCACCACTCTCAGTATGTATTATCTACCATTGAATGTTGAAACAAAAGAAGGAATCTGGTCATTTGATTATACAAGATTAAGGAATATTTCTGTAGGGAGACAATGATTACTTAATTGAAGACTACCAAATATTTCAGAACTTAGAATTTTCAAAGGGAAAAAGACTTTTGAGTGAATTATTTGGTCACTGAACACATTTGAGCTTTATGCCCATTATGTATCAGGCCCTGTTTAAGAGAGAATGTCACCATCCCTATCACAGACTGATAGTCTAAGAGGAGAAATAACCACCACTAGGAAACATCCTTGCACGCAACTGATAGATAAAATAGATGAAATTTGGTTAAATTCAAATATTAAGTGATGAATAATTTTATAGTGCAAAATAACTTTAGTGCACTACAATGTACTAAATTTAATGAGGTATTTTAGTATGATGAAGCATTTTTCACTACAAAATGATCATTGGGATACTCTCATTGAATACTTGTCATATATTTATAGTTTTTAGAGCTCATTCATCTGAAATTCAAATCTAAGAAAACACTTTGCATTTTGTCTTCTGAATCTTGAGAAACTGCCTTGATATGTCTTATAGTTGTTGGGTATTAAGGTTGGTCATTTGCAATTGTAGCGATAACGCCCGCGCTACCACCACCCATTCACCATGTCCGAGCGAGGGGCTGTGGATCGAAAAACAGAGACAAAGACAGCGGGTCATTCGCCTCAGCAGAAAGCCGAATGCCAAATGCCGTTTATTGAAAGAGGGAGGAAACCTTAAATAGTCTTACAGCACAATGGAGGATCCCCAGAGGGCAGAAGTTTGCTACTGAATGTACTATTGCATCTAAGCTGTTAACGCCCAATATGCAGGATACACAAACAAGGAACTTCCCTTAAGCGTTCAGGAGGGTGGATACCGGCAGGGAATCAGCATAGGGAGGACATGTGGTCAAGGTCGGCAAGCAGGCAAACAGTTTACTCAAATATGGGGAGCCAGGGCCCTACAGCAATTATGAAATAACCATGTTTTCATAAGTTTCTTTACTCTAAAAATTATTTTCATTGAGAACTAGACCACAGTAAAGCCAGTAAGTTGAATCAAGTATTGACTGTAATCTAATAAGGTAATAGTCATTTATTAGAAGAAAGGCATATCAATGTAATTAAGATGTCTTTCAAAAGCAGTTCTCATTTTATAGGAACTGTATATTTTAGATTGTGAGAATAGATTCATCTTATGTTTTGCACTTTACAAATTTTGTTCACATCCGAAGACTAATTTCACTTCTTACAGTGTAGTCAGATGTTTTGTTTGTATTTGTTACTTTCCGTCCTAATTACTTTCTGTCCACTCTTAACCCATCTGGGCTTTGCATCTTTGCTTCTCATGACCCTTAGGGGTGTAGGTGGGTAGTCTACGTCCTTTTCAGGGTCTCACAGAGATCTAGCATGAGAGGGAATTAGCTCTGAGTCCACCTGATGAAGACAGAATTATGCTTGAAAGAAAAACCTAACATGTTACATACTTACCCTTTTAGTATCTTGTTGTGGTTCATAATAAAACAATTCAGTTTAAACTTATGAGATTCCAAGTATGCAATTCAGTGATAAAATTGTATCAATGAACACAGAAAGGCAGGAATCCTTCCTTCCTTCCTTCCTTCCTTCCTTCCTTCCTTCCTTCCTTCCTTCCTTCCTTCCTTCCTTGTCAGGGACATTTGGTGTCCTAAGGGATTCAGATAATTCTATTATATAATTTGAACTTAAAAGAGTGGTGAAAAAGTCTGGTGGTGGTAGTGCACCCCTTTAATTCCAGCACTTGGGAGACAGAGGCAGGCAGATCTCTGTGAGTTCAAGGCCAACCTGGTCTACAAACTGAGTTCCAGGACAGCCAGATCCATTACACAGAGAAACCCTATCTCAAAAAACAAAAAGAGTGGCCGAAAAATAATTATAAATATTCAAATGTATTTATGGTTGACCGTTACTTAAATTTCATTTTTTTCTCATACTAAAAATCATTATAGCAAAAGAGCCTACATTTTATCTATCAGGGTTGACTCCTATAGCAAGAAACTGTAGCCTGGCTTGCCATCAACAGAAATCTATTCCCATACTTTTGGAGGCTGTGGTTCAGGACCAGGGACTTGTGGCTTTGCTTATGGTGAGATCCAATTCCTTATTTGTTAATATCTGGCTTCTTGCTGAAACCTAGCACTGCCAATGGGCAGGGGTACTCTCCAGAGCCTCATCTATAAGATCACTAATCCCATTTGGGAAGACTCCACCCTCAGGATGTAATCACCCCCCAAAGGCCCCACCTCCAAAAGCTCCACATGAGGATTGAATTTCAGCACATGAATTTACAAGAAACAACAGGTCTCTTAAGTATTTGGTCTTTTATGATGCCATATTGATGGATATGTCCATTTTTGTATGTTTTTAAAATTAAAGGTATTAAGAATCTTTCAGGGCCTTTCTTTCTCACAAACTAAAGTGTTTATTTTCCCAATCTCCTATAAAATGATTTTGATTTTTTTCACTAGATTTTATTTTTTAGAACAGTTTTAAGCTCAAATTGAGTGATTGAGTCTAAAGTTCACAGTTCACACATATTTCTTGCACCCAGAGATGCACAGCCTCCCAATATCATTATCACAGTGGTGCATGTGCTATGATTAATGGATTTACACAAAAACATCATTATTATTTCAAATATGTAACTTATATTAGGCTTACTCTCAGTGTTGTGCATTCTATAGATTTTGTCAAAACTGTGATTATGTGCAATGGATTGATTCATAGATAGGTGGAAAGATGACAGACATATATATATATATATATATATGTATGTGTGTGTGTGTGTGGAGACACACACATATATATGAAAGATACAGATATTGATAATACAGTATCACACAATAATCTCATTGCCCTAAAAGTCCTTGGTGCTTTAACATTCACTCCCATAATTTTCATTTTTCCAAATGTCTTGTGGTTGGACATTATGCCGTGTGTATCTTTTTCAAGTTGTCTTCTTTCTGTTAACAGATTTTTGTAAGTTTACTACAAGTCTTCATAGCTTGATAGTTCATTTCCTTCTAGGACTGGATAATATTATATTGTCTGTGTGTGCTAAAGCTCATTTATCCATCTACCCACTGAAGACCATAATGGTTGCTCTTCTAGCAGTTATCAGCCAGGTAACTAAAAGCATCCGGATTGAGGCTTTTGTGTGGATATAAACTTTCAACCCATTTGGGAAAATATTATGGAGAATGGTTGCTGGATCATCTAATAGTGTGTTTAGTTTTATAAGAATCTGCCAAATCGTCTTCTTAAATGATCTTCTATTTTCACTAGCAATGAATTAGAGTTCTGGTTATTCTGTATGCTTACAAGAACTTGGGGGTGTCAGTGTTCTGGATGTTGGCTTATTTTAATAGGTAGATAGTGGTCCTTAATCATTGTTTCCATTTGAAATTTTGAAATGGCATATGACACTAAATTTAGAGTAAAGTGAGTCCCTGTGCATACATTGTCCAGATTCTCCAGATAATTTTAGTTTTTTATTATTCCCACCTTTTTTCTTCTACATCTGTATATCATACCTACATGTAAAAATCCAAAGGTCCTCTTGAAAAAACAGTTGGACACATAAATTGCTACATCAACTCCTCTTCGGGAAATTTTGCTTTGGTGGCTTCTTGACTGCACCAAAGGAGCTTTTCTGTTCATTGTAGAATACTGCATTAAAAGCAGTATTTATGATCACTTAAGAGAAGAGTCGGTTGTCACCAGGAGCTATCTTGGGCTATCTAAGAATAATAAGCCAAGCTGTATTTGTGAAATATTTATTCTCAGCTCTAACTCTTTTACCTCCACTTCCCACTCACCTTGTTTCTAGCTGGCTGTTTTCAGAGGCCTGTCGTTAGTGCTTGTGTGTACTTTAGTCCATGCTCAGTTTCAGAGCAAGTTTCTAAAGTAAGCATCAAATGTGAATTACACACAAGTAAGCAGGAACCTGTACCAGTGGGTGTTTCCAAAGATGACATATTATCCAAAATATATCAATGTTTTTCCTTGTAGTAGAAATGTTTCTGGTGAGGCTCATGTTAGTCCTCAGGGTGCTGTGTTAACTGTTGCTTGTAGCAAGGTGATTATTTTATTGGTTGTATATGTAGAGAAGGAGGGGCAGTTCCTCTTCTGCACTGTGTTGGCTGTAAGCTAGTGACGGTCTACACATCTTGCTCCTTTCTGCTCACTCCATCTTCCCTGTGGAGATGGTGGAGGAATCATATTCTCCCCAACCAGCTTAACTTAAACATTGCTCGTTATGTAAGCCTTATAAAAATCTCCAAGTTATTTTAAAATAAAAAGAAAGTATAAAATAAGTTTTGGGAATCAGTAAATAATCATAAAATTGGGATAAACTATTCTTAATATAAGTATTAATTTAACTATTTCTCACAAATAGTTATCCACAACCATAGCCCAATTTTAATTAAACATAACTTACAAGCACTATAAGTGACCATATATACATATGTATATATGCACACACATATATACATATGTATATGTACATATATACATATATATGTATGTATGTCTATGTGTGTAGTTATATATTTTGTTTTTAAGAATCCAGCTTGGCTACCACATCATGACCCTCCTACCTCAGCTTCCCAAGTTCTGGGCTTACAGATGTGTGACAACCATATCTGTCTATCCATGATGCTTTTTATCATATAAAAATCATTATTTAGCTCATGTCCTTACCAAAATATTACTACTCTACAACTGCCACCCATTTATTTGACTCAGAGATGCAAGGCAGATGGCTTCTGTACACTTAGGGAAAGAACTTGTGTCTTCCTCCAGTTCTACAATGAGACCCTCCTGCTCCCACTAAAATCTGATTCCTCTTTATCTGAACCATCTGGCTCTGGTGGGGTCAGGGATCTGTTAATCCTGTCTCCTATACCTATTTATTTTCCTCATCAAACTATTACAATAATTTTTCCACTTAAATTTTTTTCTCTTAACATCACATCTCATTAAATTAGAGTCCCAGAGATACCTTCTTTCATAGTTTTCTTGTAAGACCAGACTATAATTATTTTATCTTCTAATACTCCTTCAGACCTCTGAAATTGGGTTTCTGCCTTCATGTCATTTACAGTGATCTTGAAAAGATGTCTTAGACACTGTTCTAGCTGTTAAGAGATACCATGGCCAAAGTAACTCTTATAGATGGAAGCATTGAACTGGAGGCTTGCTTACAGTCTCATAGGTTTAGTCTGTTTTCATCATGGCAGGGAGCATGGCAGCATGCAACCAGATGCTAGAGCAGTAGCTGAGAGCCACATCTTGATCTGTAAGCAGGCAGAGAGAGAGCCTAGGTCTGGGATGGGCTTTTGAAAAATCAAAGCTCACCCCCAGTGACACATTTCCTTCAACAAGGCCACACCTGCTCTAACAAGGCCACACCTCTTAATCCTTCTAATCCTTTCAAATATGCCACTCTCTGCTGACCAAGCACTCAGATATATGCACCTATGGGGGGCATTCTTATTCAAATCACCACAAAAGGTAAAAACATGACTTCCTAATGTATTTGAATGTGCTGTGCACCTTAAACTAAATATCTCGTTTCCTCAAATCTTATGCTTTCTGTGGTCTGCAGACCTGGAAAGCCATAGGCCCTCTTCCCCTACTACCTCATCAGTCACCAAGCTGACAGATTACTCCTCAACTTCATTCTGTTGTTACCATCATTTTTATATAATCAGTGGGCCTGGCTTATGCTCAGTGATCAATAAGTACTCAACTATATGCCCTAGTCTATCCAAGAAGGGAAGCTTTCAAGACAATATTGCTTGCCTCTTCTCTTATCTGATTATGGCCAAGTTCCAGTCAGTATCTTAGCTGTTTCTGTCACTTTCTGCACACTAATTGAGACCCCCCAGACTGTGAAAGTTTCTGTTCTCTTGGTTTACTTGTTTCCCTTGGTGAAGATAGTAGACATATTGTTCATAACCTATTTGTCTTGACTTGTAACTTGGTTTCAAGTTTGCAGTTCTTCAAATAATAACATGCATGAGCGGGCCTACACCACCTTTAAGGTTAGCTGATATGTCTCCTCTTTGCACACAGGGGCCCAGCCAAACCTGGGGCTTTGAAGGTCCAAGCAACAGTATTAGCCTATATTTATTTACATTTTAGCATGTTTATAAACTTTTTGGTTTAAAAACTTGCAAATAAACAAAAGCATCCCATTTTTAAGTGTTAAGAAGCATTTCTATTTCTGGGACTCTGTAAAAATCCTGGCATTTGCCTCTAACCATTTTCCTTAAGTGTCTCCTGCTACTACATTATTTCTAGCTAGCTTCTCCTGTTCCTAAAAATAGGAAGAGAAGCTGAGGAAATCTACTGCTCTGGGGAACTCGCTCATCACTCTCATAAGAAATAAGAAATGTACTATTGAGATGCTGATATGAAGCAATGAGCCAAAGTACTATCACCCCTCCAATTTATACCCTGCAATCACAAGAGGAATGTTTGATGAGCACTGTGTCAATGATTACATAATCCTCGAAGGAGACCTTTGAAGTGGGTACCATCACCATCCTCCCAATGTCACTGGAAAATAGAGGCACATGCTATGCCAAAAGTCATGTCTTGTCTGTACTTCTTCTTTGCAGGCATCTGTGAGAATCAACACTAACCGATTCCTTCTCAAACTCTAACCAGGTGCCTATTTTGTTTAAAACTTGGCCTCCTTTGCTTCCCAATACATAGCACATTTAGAAAAGTTGACCCAGAGTCAAATATGAGTAATATAAATGGTGTGTGATACGAGATATAAACACCATTCAAAAAATTCATAAAAGCTTTCTACCGAAATAAGATGATTATTGTCCTGAGAGGAATTTCTGGCTTGTGTTTCTACTTGGTTATTCAAGTAGAGGTATTTTGTAGCATAATCCCTGAGAGAATTCAAAACATTAATATAGGAAAATAGAGCAGACGCACCAATGCCCCAGGGGATGATTGCATGGTGTAGGCATTGATCAAAGCTTTGCTTCATGGCTGACACCGTGGGCTGGAAGCAAACAAAGAAATATATCATTGAAATCCAAGTGACCTTAAAGGGTTCAGCTTTAGAGGACTGTTCCTCTTCAGACTCAGTTAAGGGTATCTGAGTGTCCTGTCTGTATGACTTCGCTGCGTAGCAGATGCATGGCTGTAAAGTTTACCCAAAACTCAGGGAAGCTGTGACGAAATCATATTGCAGACAGGAAACTAAAACATGATGTTCCATATCATGTCTTTTGTAGCTTTTCAGGGAGAGTATTCGATTTGATGGCTGCCTCCTTAGTGTCTAGCCAAACATTATCCATTCTTGCAATTTGTTCTATTGATTTTTTTTCAGCACTAGCTAGTAGTAGAGATGCTATACACAGTGGAGGAAAATGTATTTCTGCCTGGAGGGAGCTTAAAAATCAGAGAATGTTTTAATTGAACTTCAACTTAGCACTAATGAGGACTATTCATTATGGTTTCATAATCTTCTCTTCCAAGGAAGCCATGGACCTTAACTTTTCAAACCAGAAGACCCTAAAAATTGTCTCTTCAAATTTTTGAATTTATGTTTCATATGGGTGTGTATTCTTCTGTGTATGAGAGTGCCTGCAGAAGACAGGAGAGGGCATCAGATCCTCTGAAGCTGGAGTTAGAGGCAATTGTGAATCACCTGATGTGGGTGCTAGGAACCAAATCCTGGTCCTCTGCAAGAGCATCACATACTCTCGATAATTGGGGCATCCCTCCAGCCCCTACAGGTGTTACACCAAAAGACCAACCTCTACATAGTTAATTCTCCCTGTCAAATTAGCCAAACAAATCTTTTGAAAGTCTCCTACTATGAAATAAAAATTACTCCAGATGGAGTCATGTCTTCATGTATAACAAGGGCTAAAAACTAAGGTATAAAAAATTAAAAGGTGACAGTGTACTAAAAAGACTATAAGGAAAAGGCTTTTGGGATTTTCACTTTAAGGTGGGAAAAATGGGGCTGGAGAAATGGCTCAGTGGTCAAGAGCACTTGTTCTCACCCACCGAGGACCTGGGTTCAGTTCCAAGCACTCACATGGCAGCTTATTACTATCTGTAACATCAGTTCCATGGGGACTTGACAGATTCTTCTGACCTCCACTGGCACCAGGCACTTGAATGTGGTGCATAGACATACATGATGAGCAAAACACTCCTACACATAAAATAAATATTAAATGTTTTTTACAAGATAAGAAATACACTAAAATATTAATGATACAATAAACTATGAAGAATAAATTGAACAACATGAATATGTTAAAGGAATGAGTAAAAATCATTTAAAGAAATAAGATATATAAATAAGGTATCCAGAGGACACAGAAATGGCAAAAGATACAAAGATCAGCTTGTAAAACCCATATAAAACAAAACTATAAAATGTCCCATGCTAAGATAAGGCCTTAAAGAATCTGAAAATGATTGTAGAACCAGTCAACCCTCTAGTGTCTCAACTTGCTTTTACCTCCCAAGGTGTTCAAGGCCACCTTCTAAACTCTTAAGCAGCTCATAACAAAAATTGACATTTCTTCTTTAATGTCTACTAATGCCACTCATTGTATTTTGCATGCTACCTTTGGTTTCTCCCAAATGCCACACACGAGGCATCATTTCCCCACTTTACAGGTGTTCTCCGATATTCAAAGAGTTCAGCATTACTAGACACAAAGATGTGATGGTCACATTGGAACTCAAGCCTCAATTCCTATGATTGCACAGAATCATCTTGTTATAGCCAGTCAGCCATAGGAAGTCATCTTTCCTAAGCAGTCCTCAGGTCTACCAAGATCATCTAGGGAGCACCTGCCATGCAAGCTGGTTTGACATTTCATGCTGGTTTGTCTTCCAGTGAAACTGGTTCTTCACAGCCCTTATGCCTATGTAGCTTACATACAGGTCAACCTGAAAATTATAACTTGAAGCTTAATCAAGCTTCTTTAATAACATGAAGGAATGCCTCCAAATGAAGACAAGTTAAAATGACAAAAGGCAATATGAGATAATGAACGCATCAGTCAGGGTGGGCTAGGTTGTGTTGCAATAATAGGGAAAATTGGACTTACATTATTTCTTCTTCACTCGATACCTGTAGTGGATTTAATTGACTGACTCTCTACGGTAGCTAGCAGCCTTACAAGTGGTTGGTCTGCAGTCTAGTGAGCTATGAGTATTGGGGCAGCTTCTTTTCAGCGTGTGTTTTCACAGTTTCTGGGAAAGAGAGAGCTGGCCAGCCTTGCCCTGACAACTTAATTATCTCCACACAGACAAGAGATATCTATATACGTCCCCTTCCCTTCCCAGTGTGTCCAGAAGGAGATGAGAAACAAATATGAACGGTGGTAAAGTAATCCACTCTTGGGGTGGGTGAAGGGAGGGAGAAAGGGAGGAGGCAGGGGAATGAGGGGAGAAAAACGAAAGACCACGAAGAACCCTGCAGTCAGCACTGCACACTGTGTTATGATTGTGTGATGGTTTGGTTGTTATTTTACTGTCTTTTCTCGGAGTTGTAATGCTAAACGTGACTCTACGATCTTCATGTCAGAGATAAAACAGCACAGGAAACATTAGCCCCGGTCTTCCCCGATCTCTGAGCTGTTGCTCCCTTGTGAGGGTGTCTGCAGAAGGCTGAGGAGGGAGAGTGAGTGAGAGTGCAGTGGTGGAAGCGGGCAGGAATATTACGGACTACAGAAGCCAATCTCTTCTGAGTCTTTCCTCCTTCATTCACCCGTGGAAAGAAAGATGTCCAATGGGTTTATGTGCTTTAAAATCATGACGCCGTGGACTTTCATCTGTTTGTATTTACAACAGCCCAGTCTTTATACCAGTGCTTCTAAAATGAAATGATTTTACCATTTTAAACTTGGGTCACAAGTCCTTCTTTTCACTGACAGAGGATAATTTTATAAAGAAACAGTGCTGGAAAAGCCTGAAAAAAAAAAGTACAGTCTTTCAATTCTACTCACAGGCATGCTTTTCTTGGTTGTAATCTAGACTAGACTTAAAACTGAATTGATATTAGGTGGTATTCTACACACTGCCAAAGGAGGAAAGTAAACAATAACCCAGCTACAAACTCTTCCATCTGTAATGGTGACCTGCATACAAGATACAGTAGTGCAGTAGTGGAGTGAAGCTTGTGGGAATAACGAACCACTCTGTGATTGGATTTAAGACCCACCCCATGAGATAGAACCCATGCCTGACACTGCTTGGGTGGCCAAGAACCTGAAACCAGATAGGACAAGGACCTAGAGGAAAACCAAATACTACGGCTCTGCTACAGGAATGTGGCGACAAAATGGCTACTAACCTTATTCTGCTATACTAAGATCAGTGTCTTGCTCAGATATCAGAGAAGCTTCCTCCCACAGTAGATGAGAATAAATACAGAGGCCCACAGCTGGATAAGGTGTAGAGTGAAAGACCTTGTAACTCTCCGTCCTGAATGGGATGTCTCCATTAATTCTCTCCCATCACAGCCCAAGGAACCCTTTAGAAGAGGAAGCAAAAAGATTGTCAGAGCCAGAGGGGATGGAGAACACCAAGGAAGCAAGGCATTTTGATCACAGCAGGAACAACGCACATGCACTCACAGAGACTGGCAGTATGCACAAGGTCTGCTGCACAGGTCTGGGCCTGATGGGATCCCAGTGTTAAGAGCGGAAGTGAACACAAGCCCACATGCCCAACCCAGAAGCTGTGTCCAGCTGATAACCACTTGCAAATGAAAAACTAATTTTCTCAAATGGAGTCCCACTGGGGATAGAAACCATACTTAAAGCCGGGTCTCAGTCCAGCAATAAATGGCAACACAAAATGAATTCAATGACATTTTGGATTCTTTTTTTTTTCTTTTTGTCACATAATGCTTTGTCTGAGCATTTCTTTTCTTTTCTTTCTTTCTTTCTTTCTTTCTTTCTTTCTTTCTTTCTTCCTTCCTTCCTTCCTTCCTTCCTTCTTTCCTTCCTTCCTTCCTTCCTACTTTCTCTTTCTTTCCTTACCCTACAGGTCTTTTTTTGTGTATATTATGGTTTCTGATTTTGTTGTTTTAGGGGATTTCTGTGTGCCAATGTATGTATCTCTATGTCTATATGTTTCTTGTGATTTTTTTATTTGGCTCCTTGTTTTTCTATTTGTTTTGTCCTGTTCTGGTTTGTTTGTTTTATTTTAAATTATTTTATTCTTTTTAAAAAATATTCCCATTTGTTTCCGAATGACAGAGCAAGAAAGGATGTGGATTTGGATGTGTGGAGAGATGGAGGGGTATTGTGGGGAGTTGGGGGAGGAGGAACCATAACCAGAATATACTGTATGAAAAAAATCTATTTTCAATAAAAAAGAAAAAGAAATAAAATTGAACTGAATTTGAATTACAATTTTTATATGCTTATGACAGGTATTGAAGAATATGTACTCACAATGGTAAAAATTCAAGGGAGATAAGTTTACCTACTAAGAATCCTTGACTGCACATGCCTGTTCTCATTCTGTATTGCACCTTGGTCAGTCAGCAAATTTTCCAGGTATTTGTATTTATTAGAATTTA
Organism: Peromyscus nudipes; assembly: GCA_902168325.1. Taxonomy (NCBI): domain Eukaryota; kingdom Metazoa; phylum Chordata; class Mammalia; order Rodentia; family Cricetidae; genus Peromyscus; species Peromyscus nudipes. Next base: position 32,472 of record CABHPH010136612.1, on the reverse strand, counting down.
ATCTAATCTAGTCTACTCCTACAGTATGATATGGATTGACCCTTTATACCAATACTGCCTTCTCCAGCCCTTACAATAGAAACAAATGCCTTGGGTATAAGCCATTAATCTTAATTGAATTTCTTAATCTATTAAGAACCCCAGCTCCTCTGTGGTGGGAGTAAACCAGAGAGGTCTGAGATGATGTAATCTCCTTCATTCTTGCCACTTCTCTGGTTGGCTGTGCCTTTACAGGCACTCAAAACCTAACTCTTAAGTGATGGGTGAAGCTGTACATTCCTTGAGAGTCTGATGCGCATGTAGCATCTCTTGGTCTGTGCAGAGACGCAATGGTACACTTCTAGCTGACCCATGGGAATCCCTCTTGGGTAAAGTCCTAGCAAGGTAGCCAGTACCTTGCCACCTTTGACTTGTTCATTGCATATCTAGATATTCTTGAGCAAAAGAGTGACCCCATCAAAGATTTCCATACTCTAATCTTTCCAGTCTGCTAATATGTCCTGTCATCTGACAAAGGTTAAGGTTGAAGAGGAATTAAGGTTTGCTGACCAGCTGTCCTGAAATTAAGTAAATTGTCCTGGATTATTTGAGTGGGTTCGTGTAATCATAAGTATCTTAAAGGTGATAGAGGAAGTCAGAAGAATGAGTCAGATTGGTGATGTGATGTGAAGTAAAAGTGCCCAGAGTTAGAAAAGGCAAAGAAACAGACTGTTTCCTAAAGCCACTACAAGGGAAAGCATCTCTACTTCTTGCTTCAATGGTTGATTACTTTCTCCATTAATAGCATATCTAAGCCTGGCACAGGGGTACAGCCCTGTAATCGAGAGACTACTACGACAGGAGAATAAAAAGCTCCTACCATTGAGAGCCTGATTCGAAGACTAAAGCAAAACCAGAATAGAAAGTTTCACTACCTTGGTTTGGGTTGGTGTTGATTTTAAAATTTGAAAATATCTTTAGTTCAGAATTTGTTGTGGTTGTCAAATCTGTTGATGAGACTTGCAAAACCACTGGAGTTCCCAACCCCCAGCCCTTCTTTCCTCTCTCTCTTCTTCCGTTCTTTCACTGAGATCTTCCCATCTATACGTTTTTAAGTCTGTAAAATGCTTTTTAAATATTTATTGGATAGTTTCTTGTTTTCCATGTCCATTTCCACTGTATTCTTAGTCTCTGACTATTGGGCCTCTGTGATCTTCGGATTTCTTTTCTTTCCTATCTATTTTTTCTCCTGTTTTTTGGAAGGCTTCTGTGGTAGTTTGGATAAAAATGGTCCCCACAGGTCCATGGGGAGTAGAACTATTGGGAGGTGTTGCCTTGTTGGAGTAGGTGTGGCATTGTCAAAGGAAGTGTGTCTCAATTTACTTCCTGGTGCCTGAGGATCAAGATGTAGAACTCTCAGCTCCTTCTCCAGCAGCATGTCTGCCTGCATGCCACCTGCCATGACCATAATGGACTAAACCTCTGAAAGTGTAAGCCAGCCCCAATTAAATGTTTTCCTTTATAAGAGTTGCCATGGTGGTAGTGCCTCTTCACAGCAGTAAAACCCTAAGACAGCTTTTCTCAACTCTGTTGCCACAATTCTATTAGTGTTTTCTAATCACATTTTTAACTTTCAAGAGCTCCTTTGTTCTCCAAATGTACTTTAAAAATAGTGTCCTGTTCTACTTGCATGAGCGATGTATCTAGCCTATTGTTCTAGTGGAGTAAGACTTTCCCTCTCAACTGGGTTGGGAAACAAGTAGTCTCTGGCAGAACAGGGGGAAAATATCTAGGGGTCTAGCTACTTCTTAAATAGGCTTGAACCAATCTAGTGTGTCTTTAATTTTAATTTTATTTTACATGGTTGGAACACTTAACATGAGCTCTTCCCTACTACAGTTTTAAGTTTACAAAAAAGATGCAGTTGATTCTAGGCATAAGGTGAATTATAGATACTTGGAACTTACTCATTTTCCTTTCCTTCAGCATTATGGTCAATGATGAATTTTATCCCCTAACAACCACAATTCCATTTAATTATTCTAGACACTTCATAATGTTTCAAGTTTCACCCATGTTGTATTAGGAAGATGCCTAATTGCATTCCATTCTGTGTGTGCTATTATTTTCTTTTTGGTGCTGGTGATTAAACCCACAGTCTTGTGCATGCTAGACATATACTCACATCCTGAGCTGCACCCCCAACCTGGTTCCAAAATTTTTGAAATCTAAAAGTTAAGGGATATTTATGGTGTTTCCTCATTTTCTCTATTGTGAATAACAATAGAGTAAACACAAGAGTACATGTATCTCATTTAAATTCTCTGGGATAAATACTCAGAAGTGTGATTTCCTGAATCAGATAGTGTTTATAGTCCCAAGCATTTTGTAGAAGTCTTCATAATATTTTGGTAATGACTGAACTTTTTTGTATCCTCACAGTGATGTTTAAGGATTCTTTCCCCACCTCCTCCTCAAAATGTATGTGTTGATTTTTTTTATACATCCCAGCAGATATGAGCTGTATTCTCATTGTAGTTTTGATTTTTATTTTCCTTATGGTTAAGGATACGGGCTATCCTTTTCATATACTTGTTGCCATTTGTATATTTTCTTTGAAGATTTATCTATTCATAACTTTATGCCATTTTTAAATTGGGCTATTAGCTTTACCAATAATCTATTGCTTTAAAAATTCATGTTTTCCCATACTTCCCAAAGCACTTGCTGCCTCCAGCAACCACAGTGCTTTCCAGACTCTGCCCCACCAACTGAGCTGCTCATTGGCTTTCTTTCCTGCCAGTTAGGATCAGGCTATCTCAGGACCACTAAGGAACCTCTGAGGAGTGTAGATGTGTTATGTTCAATCTACCATGCTCAGTGCTTTTAATTGGGATAGCAAACATACTCAGATGGATGATTGACTTAGAATCCTGTTCTCCATACTGGTCACCTGACTTTGGAAAGGAAAGACATGGGCAGAGAATAAAAGCTTTTTGAGAACACACGTTTTACTCTCTAAAGAACTGAATATCAACTGCCTTTCCTCAATAGGCAATTCTAGAATCATTTCTACAGACACTTAGAAAGCGTTGATATGGGAGCTGGTGAGATGGCTCAGGAGGTAAAAGTACCTGCTACCAAGCCCAAAGACTCAAGTTCAATCTCTAGATCCATGTGGTGGAGAGAGAGCCCACTCCTGCCAGCAGCCCTCTGCCCTCCAATGAACACAATACAATAAACAATTTTCAAAGTTCCATTTAATCATTGGCCTTAAGCTAAAATTCCAATATAACAAGGGAAATTCTATCCCATGTCCTGCCATATGCTGAATTATGCATTTCCTAAGAAAAGACTCTGCCCTCCAGGTAAAAATGCTAAGTTGCTCTGAGGAAGCAAATAGCTGAGAATTGCTGCCTTGTCTGTCTGCCTCCTATGCATTTGCCCTTTCATTATCTGTATCCATGTTCTCAACTGTAAGAAGAAAAATAGATTTAATTTGTTTTACTCCTGGAAACTGGTACGTGTCTTCAAGTCCTAATTATTCAGATTTAAGAAGGCATACCTCTTCAAATGAATACACTGCTTGGTATGTTTCACAGCATGTGGTACCATGTGATAAAGAATGGAGGTATTCAATTAGATTGCAGAACAATATATTAGAGCATCAATCAAATAAAGCACAGTTATTATAGTTTGAAGAATTTCAGCATTCCCTTCTTAGCCTTTATACATTCAATTGTTTTAAACTAGTTTTTACTATAATATTTTATTATCCATTAATTGTATTTAATATGTTGTGATCATATTTATCTTCCACTCCTCCTTTCTAACTCATTTTGGACCCATCTCCTACTTTCTCACCCCTCCCAACTTTGTGTAATTTATTTATTTGTTTGTTTTAACTATCTACCAAGTTCAACTTGTGCTTCCTATATACACATAAGTGTGGGATCACCTGCTAGAGAATAGTCAACCCACCAGAAGCCACACCCTTAAAGAGACCGTCTCCCCCTCCAGGTGCCATCAACAATCAATAGCTCTCTGGCATGGCATAGGGATTGGTGAGCTCCCATCTTTCCAAGCTAAGATGTCGATTGTCCTGATTGTGTGCAGGTCTTATGCAGGCAGCCACAACCGCTGTGACTTCATGAGTACAACAGTTCCATCACATTCAGATGATACTGTTTCGTTCTAGTCTTCCCTGACCTCTGGCTCTCACAACCTTGCCACCCTTTCTTCCACAATGGTCACTGAGCTTTGAGATGTGTGTGAGATAGATGTCTTATTTGTTGCTGAACATTCCCCTGACACGCAGTCTTTGTACTTTGATAAATTGTAAGTTTCTGTTTTAATTACAGTCCACTGCACCAAGAAACTTCCTGCTTAGGATAACTGCATAAATGTATGAGTATAAGGATAGACATCTAGAGGTTAGTTTAATATTATATTCATTTAATAGAGTAATAGTGGTAAGTTCATCCCTGGAACTTGTGAATTCCCCAACCATCGGCTCTTGGCCAGATTTGTAGTACCTGTCATGTGTTTCCTCCTGTGGAATATGCCTTGAATCCCACCCTAAAATGGTTGGTTATCCCTATGGGGCATATCTTGCTGTACTGGTCATTATTATATAAAACAATAAATAAACAACTAGTTTTAACAACTTGACCTCACACACATGCATTATAAAGTCATTGACAAATTTACCTGTTAATGATTTGCAAACCTGTAACACCATTTGCTTTTCCAATGCTCTCCTTCTATTTGAGTAGTGTGTCTTAGAACTACATCTGTTTCCAGCCATGATCATTTTCATTCCTAGTCTTTATTCCTTTCATCATTCTGAAATAAATTCAAATGCAACTATATTTTTCTATGTGACAGAAAAAGAGACTTTTTTGTTCTACTAATTTTTACATGAGGGCTTCCTATTTTTTCATATCTCCTAACTTATGTACTGTTAGATTTCCTTCAGTGACATGATTATCTAAGACAACTCAAAGCTAGGTAGATGACTCAGTAGCTAAGAGTATTTTCTATGCAAAGTAAGAGGAGCTGAATTAAAATACCCAGTCCCCAGCACCCACTTTAAAGCAGGATATGGCCATCAATACCTGCAATCTCATCACTGAGGGGCAGAGGCAGGTGAATCCCAGAAACTCACCGTTCCAGTCATCTTAGCTGAGAGTTTTAGGTTCAGCAAGAGGCCCTATCAAAAAAACATGGTGGCAACAGAGGAAGACACCTGACATTATCCTCTGGCTTATGCATGCACATAAGCCACACATGAGTGCGTGCACACACACACACACACACACACACACACACA
>CABHPH010136612.1:0-15753 GCA_902168325.1 Peromyscus nudipes | reverse complement strand
CCCTAACATTTCTAATGGAGTGTCCCCCTAACATTTCTAATGGAGTGCCCCCTGGAGCTGCTTGCCCTTTGGTATGCTTGACTTCACACAGGGAAGATGGTCTCCATTACTGAATGGAAAATCTCATGCATTTTATAGTCAATTTTGGTAGGAATTGTCAAAGGATAAACAAAAACACATTTACATGAAATTACCACATTACATTTTGTAGCTCAAATGTAAATATTTTAGAAGTATATAGACAAAGGTGCATATTTTCCAAATCTTACGTAATAGTGAGGAATTTTTAAAAATGGATACCTTATCGGTAAATCTATACTTTGAAACTTTGGTATGTTCCCTTGGTTCTCAAGCTTGCTAGTCTGCTAAAAACCCAGGTTTGTCTGAGCTAGATATTTCCATCAAAGTTCTTGTTCTATATTTGGGGGAAAGGGCACATCTACTGCAATCAACATGTTTATATCGAAAGGTGAATCATGTCCTCCTCTTCCTGTTCACACTTTTCCTTACATAGATGAAATGTTTTGCAAATTTAGACCATATGTGCCATCTGGCTCTGGTGTGCATAATTCATGCACTGAGAGGGTGTGCAGCCTACATGATAAAATAAGGAGGTCCTTTAGAGGCAGAGACAGGCCTTCTCTCTTGCAAGCTGTATGGATACAGGCTGGTTATTTACATCTCTAGCCCCAGTATTCTCATCTGTAAGATGACTACAGCAATACTTATCTATAAAGCTATGATTACACTAGGTCTGCAACTGGTGAGTGTAAAAAAGCACTACATACATCTTTCAGATCCGAGCTAAACTGATAATTGGCTATGTTTTACTTGTAAATAAAGCAAATATAAGCACGCATCCAAATCAGTCCTCTGTAGACCTGAACTTGAACTCAGAGATCCCCCTGCTTCTGACTTTCCAAGTGCTGCCATTAAAGGTGTGTGCCACCACACCCAGATATGTTTTATTTCTTAACAATGCAACTATCTGGAGATCCATGACATAAAAATCAAATACTACAAAATATCAATGTAATTTTCAACTCAGATCCTTTAAAACCAGACATTTATATCTAGACCAAAGAAAATTGAGGAAATCAACACAGCTGTCTTGAAACATTTGCAGGACTCAGAAGGTACCCAACACAAATGATCTTTGTTCATAGAAAAGTAATCTGCTAAATTTATATTGAGGTATTTCAATTGACACCTCCTTGGCTTTCAGTTAAGTCGAAGGACAGAATTGCATGTCTGCTGAGAACTGATTTTCTCTAGTTTCCTCCTGACAGAGAGAAGCTTATAGTGCTCAATTTCTTTATGCTGTGATTATAATTTTTGCATCCCAATCTCTTCTGGAAAAATCCCCCACCTAAACATTAGGAATAATCTCCATTCAATCTTTAAAATCTCTGCCGAGGTTGTGAGCCAAGTGCCAAGTGGCTCTGACTTGTTTGGCTGTCTGGGCTGAAATGAACAGACAGACTTACACAGAGTCTTTATTTCCAGTACAGATGCTGAGCTCCACAATTTCATACCAGATTGAAAATGTTAATGACCTCTAAATGATTTCATTAGTGAAATCAGTTGAAAAGGATAAATAAGAACATATGAACAATGTTGAATGAGTGATCACATTACTAATGTGGCTATTTCATCTCTTAAAATTTGTCCAAGTTTCAATTTTCAATTTATTATCAGCTTGGTTTTTGTTGTTTTGTTTTACTTTTTCAATAAATAGGTTTTTTTATGAAGTCAACTTTCAGTTTTTTGGAACTGTCAAAAGTATAAAAGCACATGATATATTTAGATAAAACAATTTTAGTGGTTATTTTGTTGGTGAATCTCTAAGAAGGTCTGTGGCATTGAGGAGAAAAGAATTAAGACATAATTTATATTTTAGTGCAGTATTAGATGATGAATTTATATTAAAGATAATAAAGGGGCCATTTTTGCTACAAACTATCACTTAAATTTTAAATTCAAACAAGGTCAATTTGACTTCATAAATTTTGATTTCTGAAAAGAAGTTGAAGGGAATTTACAATATCTGACTACAGAGAGAGATATCTTGTGTATAAAGAGAAGGTCTAGATGAACACTTACATGCTTTCAAACAGTTCCTTCCATTTTATATGTCAAAATAGAAACTGAGTACACATGTTCACTGTATCAGGTCCTGGAGTGGACATCAGGTATATGAATAGTCTACAGTATATGAGTAGTCCATAGAGATCAAAGAAATGGAGCTTCTCATTTGTGATTGTTTTTCATGTTATTCTTTCAAAATGAGAGAAAATAAGACATGAGATAAGGACTTTTGAAATAGCAACAAAAATGGAAACTAAAACATATGCATATATGATGCATGTTTATATATTAAGGGAAAATCTGTAGGTGATTTTATATATATATATTCTTGTGAATACCTAATATATTGTATCATATACATATATCAATATATGTGCATATATTAATATATACATATATCTGTATAGCATGTGTTTATATACACACATATATGTCAAATATATCATATAGATGCTATGCACCATTACCCATGTCAAAAAGGCACACTTATATCATGGGTCAAGTTGATTACTTGGTGCTTTGAATGGTCACTTTTCATGTAGATTAGTTGGAAATTGTTGCTGCCTCTCTTGTGCGACTTCCACGAAATCAGCATTCAGCACGTCCAGCTTCCTGGCAAACAACAGAACACTCAGCTCCTATGTAAGAATCCCGCAATGAGAAGGGAGGGCGCAGAGTGGGGCAACTGAGAGTTCTAGCACAAAGGAGCAAAGAATGGAGGCTGAGAAAGAGGGTGGGAGAGCAGCGCTCGCATCCACGCTGCCTCGGCACAGATCTGCAACTGGCACTTCTTTGGCCCATAACTGCCTGGGCACTGACCTTGGCAGCCTCACAGAGGTAACCTTCATGCAAGGAGGAACTGTTTCTCAACAATGCTGCCAAAGCACTTGCCACAAAAATTCTCCTTTTCCTCTTGGAAAAGGAGAAAATACATGGGAAAGCATATTTTATTTTTCCATTTACTCCTTCTCCCCTTGTAAGGGTCTGCACTCCTGGTTCACTGCGGGAGATTTCTTAAGTGCCCCACATGCCCTTCATAGTCCTGTAGAATGTGTAAACAACATTTAATTATAGAACATGACAACAATGCCTTTTATTAGGGCGCTGCACTTCTTTTCAGTTCAAGGCCATAAAATAACTAGCTTTCCCTAGAAGCTGTTGTCCCTGATGTCATGTGAGGTAATCTCACTCCTAGTGAGGCCGTCTCTCCCTGGAAGGCTGTCTTCTGTGCTAATGGCCCTCGTCCATCCTCATATCACCATAAAAATGGCTGTGATGCTCGCTTTCTTACTACCATGTATATAACCATTATCATTAGAGTAATTACCTCTAACTCATTATTCTCATTTCTCATGTGCTGATAATCAGAGAGGCCAAAAATATACATGATGTATTATATTTGAAAAAAGAAAGTTCTTGTCTGAGAGAATGGAATATAATTTTCCACTCTTGTGGCTTGAAGCGTGAATTCAGGGGGAGAGAACAAAAAATGAGAAGAAAGTAACCTTGTTTGTCGATTAATGCGGAAAGACAAGTAACGATTTCAATTCTGGAGAGAAAAAGTATATTTGAAGAGTTCCCATGCCTATGCATGCATGCATAGTAGGCTGCCGGCTGAGACTGGTGGCCAGCCCATTCAAACATTTCAAGTCGGAGCTCCTGTGGAAATAATGTGCTTTTGTGCCTGGTAGCTCCGCCTCAGAAAGGGCTTTCCCCCTCACAGCTGGCATCAGGCTTGTACTGAATCACTTGCTTTTTTCTGCTTTCCCCCTTCTTTTTTGGACATCAGTGGTCATGCTCAGTGGCTCATTGTAACTGCTAAAAGCAGGAGGTGTTACGGGGTAGTGTCAGAGGTGGATATGATCAAAATACATTGTGTGACCTTCCCAAGGAATTAATAAAAATATAAAAAAAAGAAAAAAGAGCTATTCTAGAATAAATTATCAACACTTTTGCTTGGGTTTGAGGCAAACTCCTCAGTTATGGTTGTTCAGGAGTGGAAATCAGTGTCCTAGTTCATGTGCCAGATATCATTGTCTTTACAGATGATAGCTAGATCATTCTATGAACTGTAGAAATTTGTTTCTACTACATAGCCAAATACATAAAAATTCTTTTAATTTTTATTTTCTACCTTTCCTTTCCTCCTTTCTAACTCTCCCATAACCCCTCCTTTCTCTCTTTCAAATTCATGACCATTTTTTCCATTAATTGTTCTAACATATGTGTGCATGTGTGTAGTCTGAAATACATAAGTATAACCTGCTCAGGCAGTATAACGTTACTTGTCTGTATATGTTTTCAGGGCTGACCATTTGGATGACCAATTGGTGTGCTCTTTCCTATGAAATTCGAATTCTTCTGCTGTCAGCATTCTTTAGTTGCCTGTATTTCTTTGTATAGGATTCAGGCCTCATGAGCCTCCCCCCACCCAGATTAGCATGTCCAGTGTTGTCCTTGTTAGTTCTTGTTTAGGAAGCCATGTTGGTGAGACTTCTTGAGTGTAGCTTCTGATACAACCTCAAAGCAAACTTCCCATTCCTCTGACTCTTACAGTCTTTCTGCCACCCCTTCTGCAATGATTCCTGAGCCTTGGATGCAGGAGTGTGTTGCAGATGTATCATTTGGAGCTAGGCTCTACAACCCTGCAGTTGACTTGGGTGTGGTTTTCCATAATAGTCTCCATTGGTTGCAAAGAGAAGTTTCTTGATGAGGAGTGAGAACCACACTTATCTGTGAGTATAAAGACACATATTTAGAATGCAGTTAGAGGTTAGGCTAGTTTAGTAAAATGGTAATTGTAGGTTCTTCTCCCAGATCCATGACTTCTCTAGCTCCAGACAGTTAGCTAGGTTTCTAGTACCAGGCATGATTTCCCTCTTGTTGAACCAGCCTTAAGTCCATTTAGAGAGCTGTTGGTTACCACAAAGATATGTGTACCCCCACTGGAACTTTAGGATTACGGGTGCCAAGTTGTTCATCGTTGTGGTTCATGGGCATCATATCTGGGTAGGACTGTTGGTTGCTTCCTTCCTTTGGAAGCCTGTGTGGTGCCTTCTGGTACCATGAAAGCTAGTGCTCAGGCATGAGGCATTTGGGTCAGTTTCAGCCCAGTGGTCTCTTGGTCCTAAGTGCATGATGTCTTCAGCAGGGACTTACCTCCCACTTGTGGGATCAACCGAAGGAAATAGCAATAGTCTGTAATGTTTTGGAAGTCCTTTGGACAACCCTCATGAAAAACTCAAAAGAAGGCTTCCCTTGCCTGTTGAGGTTTTTATTAAATTGGTTTTTTTGCTCTTCAAGGAAGAATTGTCATCCCAGATGGGAAATTTTCATTTAAACTATATATGCATATTTATACATTGACTTGTATATATTATAGGTATTTTTAGGTAGAGTTAATAATATGATTCCTTACCACTTTTTCTGACATCTTTACTGCCCTTTTACTCTCCTTCCTCTTTTTTCTGTATTTACCTACCTCTTCCTTCCCTAATTAGAGCCCCTCCATCTTCCCATTTCCCCCTTTAGATGACTTGTACCCTGCTGTTCACCTCTCTATTGCTCCCTCATGCTCCCCAACCCCTGAATGGTCCCTTTTTAATTCCCTAATACCCAAATACATTTTTATTGGATTTTTTTGAGACTATGATAGCATTGCAGTGCTTCTCCCTTCCTTTTCCTCCCTCCAACGTGCCCCCTTCCCCCTGCAATATACTCTTACTTTCTCTCTTTAAAATTCATGTATAAATGTAGTCTTCACCCCTGATTAATGAAACTTCTTTTTGCAACAGGCAAATACCACTACAGAAGACCACAATCAATAGAAATACAGTATTGTGGACCTCAGTCTCAATGGATACATCTACAAAACACTCCCACAACTAAGGCTCAGGGAACATTACAGAAAACGAGGTGGGGAGAATGTAAGAGCCAAAGATCTGGGAGTTTTCTATGAGATTGTATCTCCTATTAAATGTCAGAAGCTAAAGCCATGAAGCCTCACCAATGTCAGATGAATAAGCAAATATTTTTAAAATCAAGCTGAATATATCTCCATTTCAGAAGATAATTTGCATAATAAAACAATGTTATCTTTGTTCTGCCTTCTAGAGTACATATAACACTATGTGTATTTTTAATATTCATTACAATTTTAATTAATAAATGACACAGTATTTGTCTATCAATGTAGTCTCCTCTGCAAAGTCAATCCATGTAAGTCAATATAATTGTATCTAGGTCACTACTTTATCTCCATCACCTATTAGGTACTCCATCATTTGTACCAGGCTTTTACTTTTAGGCCACCAACCAGCTCCCAAATCATGACACGGAGACTTCTTATTAGTTATGAATGCTCAGCCTTATCTTATGCTTTTCCCACTAGGTCTTATATCTTAACCGGTTTCTCTTCATCTATGTTTTGCCTTGGGACTTTTTAACCTTTATTTCCTTCTTTCACTGCTTCTCATGTCTGGCTGGTTGGTGGCTGCCTGGCTTCTGGCTCTGGGCATGTCCCTCTCTTTCTCCCTTGTTCTCTTCTCCTTCACTCTCTTTAGCCTAGATTCCTCCTCCTACTTATTCTTTCTTCCCACCAGCCCCACCTATCCTTCTTCTGCCCGCTTATTGGCCATCCAGTTTTTTTTAGACTGTTGCTGGCTCTGTGGCTTGGGTCTTGCTGTCTCTGATACCTGGGGTAGGGGGTGGGTAGACATGGAGGCAACAACACAGACTCTGGGAGGTGGCAAGAAATCTCATGTATTAAACAAAGGGCTGAGGTATATATATATATATATATTATATATGGTATTGTAGAATGGTCTGTATGTCAAATTACTCTGATTGGTCAATAAATAAAACACTGATTGGCCAGTGGCTAGGCAGGAAGTATAGGCGGGACTAACAGAGAGGAGAAAAGAGCAGGAAGGTGGAAGGAAACTGCCAGCTGCCGCCAGGACAAGCAGCATGTAAAGATGCCGGTAAGCCACAAGCCACATGGCAAGGTATAGATTTATGGAAACAGATTAATTTAAGATATAAGGACAGTTAGCAAGAAACCTGCCATGGCCATACAGTTTGTAAGCAATATAAGTCTCTGTGTTTACTTGGTTGAGTCTGAGTGGCTGTGGGACTGGCAGGTGAGAGAGATTTGTCCTGACTGCGGGCCAGGCAGGAAAACTCTAGCTACATGGTATATATGGCATATATATGGTATATGTGTATATATGGTATATATACCATATATATGGTATATATATTGTATGTATGTATGTGTGTATATATATATGACTTTCTGGTAGGCTTTTGCATCTAGCTGCCATGGTGTTTCTTGGTTGGCTCTCAGATGCATGTCATCATTTTTTGGTTTGGAGCCTATGGGTCAGATTTCCTCTGCCCAGAGTGCTCTCTGTGCATGTCACAGCTCATTGTTTGTTTAAGGCATGGCCCAGTGTTTCAGCCTTACCCACCTCATTAGACCAATCAGATGCCTTAGGTGGGCAAGGTGAAACAAATGCAACACCTCTTTACATCATTGAACAAATGCATCGTAAATAAATGTAACACATCTTTACATCATTAACAAAGGCAGCAGAAACAAATGTAACACACCTTCACATAGTTAAAGTAATATTCTGCAGCAGAAACAAATGTAACACATCTTTGCCTAGTTAAAATAATATTCCACAACAATCATTATCTTGTAATCAATGAATGAACAGCTAACCAGGATGAATACTGTAGTTTATTCTTTAATGTTTCTAAAAGACAGCTGTAATTCTGAATAAAGCCATGAAAATGAAGAGATGAAAAAAAGATGAGCTTAGTTACTGTCTATAACTGACAGGGTCAAGACCTATGACAAGGGACAACATTTAAGTGAAGGTGGATGTATTCAACTTCGATGGGCAGGTGAATGTGTTTCTTTCATTAAAATCAGAGCAATGTAGGGCAATGCATATAGCTGCAATTGTATTTGGGAGTATTGTGGAAAGAGACGGAGGCAACTCCAGACAGTGATTTCCATTTCTGCTTTGAAGCTTTCTATTGTAGATAAGGAGATAAGATTGTTTAATGAATTCAAGTATTGCAGATTTGGTACATGAGTATAGGTAATATTTATTTTTCTGTGTTTGACTTTCTTCACTTAGTATAATGTCCTCCCTGTTGTGGCAAAGAACAGAATTTTTCTTTTATGGAGCTGAAAAATAGTCAGTTATATGTATGTGTGTATGCATAAATGTGCGTGTATGCATGAGGACTACATTTCATGTTTTCCTTATCCATCCATCTAGTGATGGATATTTCCATATCCTGGGTATTATAACAACAGGCAATCTACATCTTGAACACATTGATTTAATTTTCTTTTCATATATACCCAGAAGGTGAACAGATGGGTCTTATGGTAGGTAGTTCTATTGTAATTATTTGAGACCAGAGACCTGTGTTGTTTTCTACAATTGCTGTACCCATGTATATCCCCACTACTAGTAGTGTGAACCTTCTCAGTTGTTCTTGTCATCTGACTTTGATAACAGTCATACAGACACATACTGGGTGTTACTATATTGTTTGGATTTACATTTCTCTAAGTATTTGGGATTGCAAACATCTTTTTTATGTTATTTAAATAAACATAATTTTATTTTTGGTAAAACTGAAAAGAAATGAATTGGGGATGGAGCATGAGAAGGACTAATCCCAGGCAGCCTTGTTTACCGTGGTTCAAATGACAGCTTCAGAACCTGAGTTCCTCATGCCCATCTCAGCTCTGTTTCCTTTCTGTTGGTACCAATTTTGAAAAAACATGTCTTCCTCTGGGAAGACAGCTGCTGTGAAAGTCAATTCAGCATCCTTCTAGCTTGTCTCTGGCTCGTCAGAATCAATGTGATACTCAAATCAATACTGTGATGATTTCTGTACTAATCATTTTGATAGGGGAATGAAAGGTAGATGATTTAAGCTAGGGTCACATGTCAACTCCTTGAGTTAGGGTTGGTGGTGACTGTCCAAAGAATTTACTCATTTTTGTTTTAAAAAAAATAAGACATGGATACTAGATTACTAGATTATGTAAGTCACGTAAATCTGCATGACAATCTGCCACTGCATTTGGCATACAGATAAAAACTCAAATGAGTGGTATATTATCAGTTTGTTCCAAAAAGTGTACCCACATACATATGAGTGTAATTCTGGAATAACTTACTATGTGCACTTTTATTTTTAAAAGAGTAGTTCATATGGGAGATACTGTCTTGCAAACCTTTGGGCTGTTGTTCAACAGTACATCATAACTACTTTTTCATATGGCAATGTACATATAAATTTGGGGTTTGTTAGAATCTGCTATATGGGATGCCATAATTTACTCACCCATTGTTTTGTCCAAAACAACATGTAGTGGGTAGCCATTCCAGCTTTGATCTGGAAGTTCCAACCCCCATTGAGGCTTCGGTAACTGTCACACCTCCAAGGCGGGGCCAAGAGAGGACCGTAAAGACCCGAGATCCGTATGTGCCAATTGTCTTGGTTCCTAGACCCTGGATGCTGGAGGTAAACCGAGCAGAGTTCTCCAGAGAACACTGCCGGGCTGCACTACTCCCTTCCCAGACCCTGTTACCTATCCCCACTTGTAAGTTACCCCACAAAATAAACTTCCCTTTTAACTATGTGGAGTGGCCTTAATAATTTCACCAATAACAACATAGTTCAAGAATCTTTCACAAGCTTCACTGAAATAAAGCAACCTTCTACCAGTGACATTTTTCTACCAATCCAGTCACAGAAGGAAGTTAATTTGAAATGACTTATATTTAAATATGAAATGCTCTATTTATTTATTTATTCAACTTGATTTTTTCCCACTGTGGCACATTATGATTTAAAGCTCTTTTATTAGTTACCTTCACACAGAAACAACTTGAGGGAGAAAGGTTTCTTTTGCCTGAAGTTTCAAGGGATTCCCTGTGTGATGTCAGGGAAAGAATGCTGGAAATAGCTTAGTCTACCGCAGGTGGTGGAGGCTCGTGTTAGATGCTCTGCAATCACAGAGAACCAGGAGGCAGGAGAAAGGAGACTACTGACACTGTCTGTATTTCTTCTTTTTTACATTTTATTCCTTCCAGAGCCCCAGACCATAAGACGGAAGCACCTCCATCCAGTGTTGGTCCTCTCTCCTCGGTTAATCCTATGGAAATGACACCATAGATATACCCAGAAATGATTATAGGTCTGAGTCTTGTCTAGTCGACAATGAAGACTAACCCTTGCTGTAGATGTAACCAACCGTCTTAATAAATAAGAAACATAGAGCCAATGTAAAGATAAAAGCCCAAGAGATCAGAGCTAAGAGCCTTACCCGCCTGCTTCAGCTAGCCTCTTCAGCCAGGAGACCTCTCCGAAAAAGGGGCTACTTCCTGTCTGTTTGTCTTTAAATACACTCTCTGTTCTGCCTTCTCATTGGTTGTAAACCAACCACATGACTGCCTCGTCACTGCCTGTCTGTACAGACCTCCAGACACACATGGGAGCGTGTGTCTCCAATGCGGTTGTATCCTTGAACACACAGAGATCTACCTAGATCTGTCTACCAAGTGCTGGGATTAAAGGCGTGCGCCTCCTCCAGCAAATCCCACCGGCGTGCACCACCACAACCGGCTTTCACTATGGCTTGCTAATAGCTCTGACCCCTAGGCAACTTTATTTATTAACATACAAATAAAATCACATTTCCGTACAAATAAAATACCACTATATTTCCCCTTTTCTATTTTAATAAAAAGAGAAAAAAAAGGAAAGTTGTGACTAATATAAGAAAAACTATATACAAAAGTACAATAACTATATACAATATATACAAGTAATAAATACCTAAACAATGTCTAGTCCATTTGTATTTGACAAATTCAGAGAAAATAATTCCATCATCTATCCTATTTTGGTAAGTCCAAAATGTACCTAATTCACTTTCTATCCTAACTAATTTTCAACTATAACTAACTAATTTTCAGCTATAACTAATTAATCTTCAACTACAACTAACTAATCTTCAACTCCCTCAGAGACCCAAGAAGGAAATAATATTACCTAACAAAAATAAAAACAGGAAGTGCATGCAAGCAGCTTCCAAAAAAATTGTGAGTTGACAGAAATAGCCATCTGCCTGGACAGTCACCTGAGGTTTCTCTGCAGTGTTGGGGCATCATCTTCAGCCTATAGGCTTAGCGTATCTGACAGACTCATTTGTGAAGTAGGATGTACACAAGGTCAACAGTTCGACCTCACATTGGATGAGAGCAGTCCATGTACCAGAAACACCTGAATTCCACTAGTGTCATGTCCTGATTCAGGATTTTAAATTCTGGAAATAGTTGATGTTTTTTTTTAATTCAGCTGTCCATTCTTCTTGACCGTGTATGTGTGGCTTCATCTCAGCATCCCGTTCTTCTCCACATCCCTCTATTAAATGCCAGTCTGCTATTGAGAGGCGTGAGCTTAGTTACTCTTCAAGAATAACTGTTTCAGCTGCTGTTCCATTGCACATCAGAAGCCATCGGCCCACTGCCTGTTCAGCTGCCTTCGAAGGAAAGGGCACTGTACCTTTTCCGGATTGCAAAGGCCACTTCAGGGATGGTGCCATATTGTCCTGGCCTCAGAAGATGCCTTTTGATAAAGCCATAACCACACTTGTTTTGGCAAGAATCAGTAGTCCTTTGTTTCATGTCCTGTCTGTCCATTTTGTCCTGTTGTCAGCAGTTGATTCGAGGATACTTTGTTGTCCAGTGGCTAACATTTGCCACAATGAGTGTTAACTCCATATGCAGTTTCTTCAATGCCCATATTCTCTCTGAAGTAGATTGGTACTACCAGGAGCCGACATGTCTCATAGTCATAACAAAAAAGAAAAATTTTCTAAGTTATTAAAACATTTTAAATGCCATATTCTGTAGATCTCTGAAGGGCTTGAAGATGACCTGTCTATCTAAAATATGTCTGATCAATCTTGAAAACATATTAATATGACTACAAGTTCTATTGTAATGTCTAACTACTAACTTTCATTTCTTTATATCCTAATAGTTGGTAATAATAACATTCAAGGATAGGCGCACGCCTTTAATCCCAGCACCTTGCACTTGTATATTCTACATAGCCTTCTTCCTAGTTTCAAAATCATTATCCTTTCTATATATTATACCAAAAAATAATTTGGATGATAGCTTGATACTCAATATTTTTTCAATACCCAATATTGTTGAGGAGTCAGAAGCAAACTGTGTCGTTGATAAATTGTGGCTTACCTAAGAGTAAGCCTGAGTCAGAGGCCTTCTCCGTCTCATCTCTAAACATTGCACCATTTCTGAGACCTTGTATATGCATTTTTATCGTGAGCATATCTCTAAGGTTATTTTTGTGGTCTATCTGATTTTTGAGCATTATCTGCTTTGTCAATGAAGACATGAGTCTTCCTGACACTCTTCATAAAGTTCCCACTAATAGGCTTAGCCTTGGTCACATGCCCACATGCCATAGCACTCTTGTCCTTGTGGATCTGTCTAGGTGCCCCACTCTTCATCTTACTGGGCTGCAGCTGTAGAGTCTGCCTGTCTTACTGAATTACTTAGGAAACAGTTATTTTCCTTTTGTTTTTTTCTAATAATGCCTACCCTAAAACTTTGGACTTCTTTGCCCTTCCTCTGAAGCCCCACTCTCCACTATGAAGCTGATTTCTATGCCAGCTTAACCCAAGTGGCATGAGTTTTTTTTCCATCTCTTCTTATTTCTCTTTCTTGGGCAGCTACATGCTTCTTCTTTGAATGTTTCAATTGTCGTTCTCCACACTTAGGTGAAATTTTTCATTCCCAGACCAGCTGTGGTCACTCATACTCCCTGTGAGTGGGAAAGAGAGACAGGGAAGTCACAGCAAGGTTGAGACTGGTCTAGGCTACATAGTAAGAACCTATCTCAAACCAAACACAACAAAGCAAAAACACAAAGCATAAAAATATTCCATTCTCATCCTTCACGGTTCTGCAGCCCTGTTTAACACTGAAGCTTTGACTCAACATTGTTGGCCTTTCTGTAATGCCAATGAGTTCTTCTGATGGTTAATCTTAAATAGAAAGTCTTCTTCCAGTGAGCAGATTCAACGGTTCCCAGAGAGACTTACTTCCCATTCTGATGCCTTCAACAATGCCTATACTGGGTGAACCCATCTAAATCAGAAATTCAGTATTACAAATCTGCTTGGTTGAATGCTTACATAAATTCTATGTTTTACAATGTCTTGTTGGTAACATTTTTTCTCTCTCTTTCCTTTCCTCTTTCTTTTACTTATTTTCATTTTTTCTCTCTTGCTTTTCTCTTTTTTAGTTATGATGAGGAAAAATGAATGTTACCACTTGAACTCCATCAAACTCCAGACTTGGAAATTGTTTCTGTAACCACTGGCTATAACTCCACAGTTGGTCTTGTAGACAAAGCATGCTAGCATCTCATCATGTATTTCCCTAAAGACAGGTCTGGCTAGAGCTGGATGATTTCAAGTTCACTGAATGCAAATGAAGTCACTCAGTGGCAATGAACTGAGGAAAAAGGCTCTATGCTCGATAAAGAGAAAATGAAAGGGCCCGAAAATAAACAAGGAAGGACAAAATATGTGGATGGCAAGTGGTAGTACAGGAAATTATAGATATGGAAGTCATTAAGTTCCCCCAAATGGCTCCAGATGTGTTGTTGATTGCACATGTTAGGAGTTAGGTGGCAAAAATAAAAGAGTGAATAGCCATAAAGGGAGGGTGTTAGAACAGTACGAACTCTTTCTTAGTTTCTAAAATAAACAATCCTGTTAGGTGAGAGGGAGTGTATGAAAGAAAGAAATTTGAGAACTGTAAAAAAGCTGAAGGAGGGCAGGGAGAGACAGAGAGATTTTGCTTCTCTGTGGTTCATGTATTCTTGTATTCTTATTTTAACATTCATATGTTTGTAAGTTTATTAAAGATGAGTATCTAATTATCTGAGCATATTGAAAAGTGATGGCAACTAGTTCTATAGGCAATGGGTAGGCTTTGGATAAGAGGTAGTTCAGAGTACAACGACACACACACATGTACATGTAGCAAATGGTAAAGAAAGAAAGGCACGTGAAGAGAAAGGAAGATTGACATAGTTTAATACTGTGTGCTATTCTCTCCTTTTGTTCACTTAGTTTCAGGATAGCTTCCTGTGTGTTAGTCTCTGTGCTAGCCACCTCAGTCTGTGATGTAAGCTTCAACAATGACTGTAGAGACTACCATTCATTTGTTTCCTTAAAAAAATTTAGGCTTATAGGTTCACATGTTGGGATGACACAACCAGGTCATGGTAAAGCCAGAGTCTGGTTCCAGGTTACTGTGTCTCCAGGTATCTAACTTCTCCAGCAGCATATCTGGGTCAGCAAAGTTCTTTCTGTAAATCGTCAGAGAGTAGAGACTGTGGGTTTGTGGCACAACTTCTGTGTTCTGCCACAGTGCAGGAGCAGCCATGAACCATATATATGTGGATGAGTACACCTGGATCCCATAAAATATGATGTACAGACAAAAAAATTTGAATTCCATGTAATTTTCATGCCACAAAATGTTATTTTTCTCTTCCTTTTTTTTCAACTATTTGAAAGATTCTTACCTTTCAGGCTCAATAAAAACAGGTGGCTGGACAGATTGGCTTTCAAGCTATAGACTGTCAACTTCTGGCACAGAGTGAGCTTGTCAAATTCACACTCTCTACCACAGTATTCCAAATGTACTAACAGACATTGTCCAATCAAAGGGAAAATTAAGTCTTATTAGCCATCACACATTGTGAATTAAAACCTGAAATAATCACTGGCTGTATGTTAGCTCAATCTAATTTTTATTTTTTTGGTCCAGAGTCAGAATAGGATAAAACAGACAGTAATGGGGGTTATTCTGTGTATTGTTGATTTTCCTACTGATTTACTTACCCTATTGTTCTCAGCCTAAGCAACTGTCTGAATGGATAACTTCAGATTCCTTGAATGGAGTTGGAGACGGCCAATGGAGGCAGCAGTAGAGGATTTTGTGACAAGGAGGGGTGTGCAGACAGAGCTGCTTTCCTCCTCAGGAAGCAGGTATTTACCCAAAGTATTCAGTTCTTCAGGAAATCCAGTATATAGAGCATGTCACTCCCAAATTCTAGGAACCACTCCACTCCATTCTAATCTAGCCATGGACTGTTAGGGAACTACTAGCTGCAGGGATGTTGTCCTTTGTATTTTAACATATATTTTGCATCATTTGATGTAGTCCTTTATAAATCTCTTCTCATGGCTGTGCAATGTAAATACGCCCTTGGTTTACTCTGAGGACTCCGTGATACAGAAAGCTGTGATTAGGTTTAATAATAACTGTTAAACAGACTCTCTAGAGCTTTTCATCTATCACAGGAGGAAAATATCATCTCCTCTTATATTCACCTTGTACCCTGAGATATTTTTAACAGATTTTTAAATTTTAATTGACATAGAATATGAGCCATAACAATGTCATACACAGATATAATGAATTTTGGTGATTTTCTTCCCTATTGCCTTCTTTCACCTCCTTTCCTCTCCTATCAAAACACTTCTTCCCAAAAATCTTTCTTTCTACCTTGATG
>CABHPH010136611.1:0-46563 GCA_902168325.1 Peromyscus nudipes | reverse complement strand
GAGTAAATATTTAGTTTTCTCTATAAAAACATCAGAAACCATTCACTACATGCTGTTGGGATGATCAAATCCTGTATTTATCTCCACCTTTGGTATGATTAAATGTGAGATAAAATTAAAACGGAAAGCACGGCCTGGTCATGTTTTCAAAGCTACTCTACACCAAACATAGCACATCCCTTAGAAATGAGTTCTCTAAGTCCTTGGCCATGTCCTACTAGTCTGGGAAAAACAAAATAAATAAATAAATCCAGGAAAATTCATGCCTCTGAGCAATATGAACCCAAATAAGTGTGCATATACTACTGGGAAAGTAGTGGGTCGAGTTTAGTTGGCTAAATACGGGCACATTAAAATTGCTATTTTTGACCCAGATATGATACATAGTAGTTCCAACCTTCCTCCCTTCCCATCTTTCTGATGACAGAGGGTGAATTTGATGCTTAAATTCATTATCAATAAAAGTGAATGGCAGACATGCTTAGAGAGTCTCAAGTCCTGAGAAAAGACTGAGAAAGTGACAACAACAGAATACTTAGGTGAAAATGGTTTTTAATGAGTATTGATCATTACTTCTTTACATATGGGTAGTATGTAGTGATTGTAGTTGGTGTCCATATACATGTGCCTGCTTGGTACAAAGACACATCATTAAAAACCATGGCTTGCTTAATTCATACTCAGGAAGTAACTGTAGGGTATGTATTAGGATAAATAGGTACAGAGGACTATACAACACATCTTGTTCTTGGTATGGTTAGTTAGATCATTATCATAACCTAGTGATTAGTGATTATCTAGTGATTATCTAGTGCTTAGTATATTTGACAAGGATTAAAATCTAATGATTTAATCTCCATTAAAAAACCCTGAGACAAGTTGTCCTGATCATGTTCCACAGATGAGGAGTCGTAGGCTCCACAGGCAGAGACAGGGTCGGTGCTGCCCCGTGGTCCCCTCTGCTTCTCTCTCCTTATCAGTTAGTAGAAAAGCTAACAAAGAGGTGATACTGAACAATAACCTGATAATTTTTCAGATAATCGAATATCCGAATATCATTCAGTTATCTTCTTCTTTGGCAAGTAGAGGAAAACCAGAGCAGACTAAAGAGTAAACACTGTCAAAAGCAATCTCTGAAAAATTAAACTGTTCCCCCCACACACACACACCCCAGAAAGATCCATTCTTGTTTCATAAGGCAAATAAATATGGCCCACCTCACAAGTAGCTAAATTGCCAATGTGCCTGTTTTCCGTATAATTTAATTACAGAATAATATAGACTGACACATACATGCAAAAAAGTATGAGTCTTTAATATCTTCAGAACTGGTAAAATTAATTCCTACTTTTCAACAAGCAGAATTATTTCATTTTAAGATGGAAATGGGAAATGCAAAAGTAGTTACTTATAAAAACTACGGGAAATGCTTCTTCCCCTTCTGCCACTGTTCTCTACCCTCGGGGCTCCTTATGGGCATCTCCACCGAGGAGGGGGAAGCCCTGCTGGACCCGCAGCAAGGGCTCCTTAGGGTGCTTCAATTGCACCAGGCCTACTGCAGATGTGTTCATTGGGATCAATCGGGACATTTTCCTTTAAAGAATTGAGACAAGAAAAAGAAGGAGGAAAAGGAAAAGTTTAAAGCTAATGAAGATTCTTAAGAGCGCCAGCAGATGGCGCTCTTACTGCAAAGAAAGGATGCTGTAGCCTCTGTATTGTTCTGCACATTCACCATCCAGTGAAGTTTCCTACTCTCAGTGAGAAAGCTAGTGTGAAGGCCAGATTCTCTACGCCCATTTTTCCTGGGAACCAAATCCCAATGGTAAATTTAAATCTTATTAATGGGTCTGACTCGAAAGCATAATAATTATTAAAATTATTTTCATTTTTACTGAGAGAATGCAGTGTGACTTTTTTTCCCCAAGTATCCTGGAAAAGTTGGAGTGGCTGTTATTCTTAGGTCATGGCCATCCATCATAAGTTTTTGCCTTAGCTCCGTTTCCTTAACTGCTTATTTAATTATTTAATCCATTTGTCTCGATAAAGCATTACATTAGCCGGACAGGGTGACACACGCCTATAATCCCAACATGTTGGAAGCAAAGAGAGAAAAAGTTCAAGTCTGAGGCTTGCCTAGGTGAGGCCATGTCAAATAAAATGTAGTAAGTTGAAGTTACTTTATAAATTTGAAAAAAGAGAGTGTTCTTCCTGGCAGATAATTGTTCTCATTAGTCAGTGCACGTGTGCTGACCTGCATCTCTGAGAAGGCCTGCTAGCACCTAGGGACACATCCACAAACCTACATAGTAGTGGCAGCAGGCACAAGGAGAGGAAAGTACGAGGCTTGTACTCTCACTGGAAGAGTGTCACAGTGTACAGAGAAACAGAACAATGGGGGCAGGGTGTGGGTTGTATTTAAATCCACCTGGCTCGTTTTGCAATTATTTTATCAACTTTATTTCAGTAATCCTCTCAGAATCCCCAGGGCTATGGCGAAGCACATACCTGCTTCACACGCCAGAGGTGCACACTCCAGGACATATTCCTTGAACCACATCTAACAATCTCCTTTTGCCTTCATTTATATTTCTCAGATGTTTCTTTCACCTTTAGATACGTAAAGTGCTGGCATCCCAGCTGGGCGTGGTTGCGCACATCTTTAAGCCCCACACTCCAGAGTCAGAGGCAGGTGGATCTCTGTGAGGCCAGCCTGGTCTACTTAATGAGTTCCTGAACAGCCAGGACTATGTAGAGAGACCCTGTCTCAGAGCAAAGCAAAGCAAAGCAAAACAAAACAAAGTATTGGCATCCTAATGTGGCAAAAATTTATTTAATTCTTCAGCAGGTCTCTCTCTCTCTCTGTCTCTGTCTCTGTCTCTCTCTCTGTCTCTCTCTCTCTCTCTCACACACACACACACACACACACATACACCACTAAAGTCTATTGCTCTCAATATCAGTTACAGCTATATATTACTGTATAGCAAAGTGTTATTCTCATAAGTTGTAATTTTATTTTCTCTTCAGTTTTTGTATTGATTTCACCTACCGACCTACAGTGATTTCATTTCCCTTCCTGTACAGCTTTTAGCATTTTCCCCAAATTAATAGCAGTAAAAGTTGTCTTGCGTTTTAGACTGGCTCTGTTTGTTTGCCGTTCCCTCACACACAGAATGCTGCATTTTTCTTCTCTGACAAATCCCTCATGAGGCTCCACTTTCTGCTCTGCTTAATGTTGATACTGATGGCACATCTGGAGGGCTGGAGTTTCTTTTTTAGTAAAAATCTGCTTGTTTTTGTCCTGTTGGATTACTGACAGGGTTTCCTAGAATGAATGTCTTCTTTCATGGCCTCACTGTCGTTTTCATTCACGGTCCCCAGAATCTTCCTGAAAATCAAGTAAGAGTCAGTTGTGAATCTGTGAGGACTTAAATGTTTTTCTATCTTCGAATTAAATTAGTAGTATAGTCGGGCACATAATTCTGATTTAAATGACTTCCTCTCGTGTGTGTGTGTGTGTGTGTGTGTGTGTGTGTGTGTACACATGTGCACACACACACACAAGAGTGACAGTGTCTCGCTGCGTACTTCAGGCAGGCTTCAAACTGAGACCTGCCTCTGTTTACCCAGTACTAGGGATGTAGGCCTCATCACACAACAGCCTTCTAAGGCGTTCTAAGATGTTCCACATCCTCCAGCACACAATGCTTCAGATGATAGACTAGAATTGTATCCAATCAGTTTAGAGAGAGTCACAGAATTATTGCTTTTCTTGGGACCATTATTCCAATTGTGTTTTCAAAAATAGATTCCTCGAACAGAGAAGGTTTTCAGGAAAATGAAGTTTATACCCTTGGCTTCAATATATTTGTAGTAGGACATTATCTGCTTTGGTCTGTGGAATGGATATAACTATTTTGTGTTGCTGTGAGATTGAGAAATGCTATGTGTGAAGACCTGGAATATTTAGCGCAGAGTACCCCATTAGATAACCAGGATTTTTTTTATTATTATTTTTCATTTTTCTAAGTTTTGCTTTTTAGAGCATAAAATAGTGACGCTGATTAAACAGCTACTCATAAATCAAGAAATGGGATTTGTTTAAATATGTGTTTCCATTAAGCAACCGATTCACAGATGACTTTCTAAGTTATCTAGTATTTCCTAAAGTCTTCTTCCATGAGAGAAGGCGAGCATCAAAATTCTGAGGAGCTGGAGGGAATAACAGTGTTTGGTTCTCGTTATTCTATTGCACTTAGACCCAAGGAGAAGAAGATGCAGAAGAAATGCTGTGAAGTCACTGTTGCTTTTTATTCATGCATGCATGCATATGTGTGTGTTTGCATTGTGTACCTATGTATGTGCATGTGCGCAAGTGTGGATGTGAGCACACATGTGTAAGTCAAAGACAACCTCAGATGTTATTCCTTAGTTGTCATCCACCTTTTTTTGGGACAGGGTCTCTCATTGGCTTTCTACTCATTGATTAGAATAGGTTGACTGGCCAGAAAAATGAAAAATAATAAAAAACAAATCCTGGTTATATAATGGGGTACTCTGTGCTAAACATTCCAAGTCTTCACACATAGCACTTCTCAATCTCACAGCAACACAAAATAGTTACATCCATTCCACAGACAAAAAGATTCACCTCTCTAGCTCTGGAATTACAAGTGTCTGCTATCAAACCTTGATTTTTAAATATAGTTTCTGGGGATTGAACCTGGGTTTTCATGTTTGCAAAGCATGCATTTTGCTGACCAAGACATCTCCCCAGCTCCTGTCTTAGTTTCTTATTAACGGCTATAGAAAACTTCTGGATAAAGGAAGAATTAAAACTCAACATTAGAACATATCCAGTGATATGTTTCAGTAATGTATATGTTTAAAAGAGTGTTCTTTAATTTTACCCTCAGCCATTTGTAAATTTAATCTTGATATTTTATATTTCCTTTTAGATTCATTTTGCAATAAAAACCATACTGGGTGCCCCTCAAATTCTTGCCAAAACAGTTCTATGTGCAAGGGTTTTCCACAAGACAATTGTTGTTCAGACACAGACAATAATTTGGACAAAGACTGTGAAGATGTGAAAGACCCTTGCTTCTCCAGTCCCTGCCAAGGAAATGCCACTTGTGTGAGTACTCCAGGAGAAAGGGGCTTCCTGTGCCAATGTCCTCCTGAGTACAGTGGACTGACCTGTGAAACTGCCATCGATTCCTGTGGAGGGAACTCCTGCCAACATGGAGGCACTTGCCATAAAGACCCTCCACACTCTGTCTGTATTTGCCCTGCTGGATACACTGGGAGGTTCTGTGAGACAGATCACAACGAGTGTGCATCCAGCCCTTGCCACAATGGGGCTGTGTGCCAGGATGGAGTCAATGGCTACTCCTGCTTCTGTGTGCCTGGATACCAAGGCCGGCATTGTGACTTGGAAGTAGATGAATGTGTTTCTGATCCCTGCATGAATGAGGCTGTGTGCCTCAATGAGGTAGGGAGATACACTTGTGTCTGCCCTCAAGAGTATTCTGGTAAGTGCAATTACATCAGCACCCTGAGCGCATGATTGGTTTACTCTTCTTTTCATATTCAATAATATAAATGTCTAATCACTTATGAAAATGGCCAAGTCCTGGAAGGTACTAATAATAAGGTAGAAAGCTTGCTGAATACTGAAAACTTCGTGAATTCACTGAGTTTGTGAGCAGGTGTGAATCATCATTATTGCTGTTCTATTGAGTTCTATGTAACTGCAAGCTCAGATTCAGATTTTACAAATGTTAATTACTATTGCTTTGTGTACAGATGGCATATTTAAATAAAACCTGTCCATTCATTGATAGATACTTTGCTTTCTACCATATCTTGGCTATTGTGAATAGTGCTTCAGTGAATGAGAGAAGGCAAGTGTCTCTTTAAAGTACCTGTTTTATTGATATATCTTCAGTAGTGGGGTGACTAGATCACATGGTAAACTAATTTTCAGGGTTTTTGAGGATCTTCCATACTGCTTTCCAAAATTCATAACATACCAACAAAGAGAGTTCCCTTTACCTCAAAACTTTCCCAGCACTTACCATCATTCCTCATTTTGAACGCTGCCAACATCACAGTTGTAAGATAATATCACAGTTTGTATCCTCTGGTGATCAGAAATGTTGAAAGTCTCTTCATGTACCTCTTGGTCATTTGTATTCTGCATTTGGAGCGTTCTGGATGAGTCTACAGGACACTGTATTAAGTGAAGTCAGCCAGGCACAAAGGGCCAATCTCACACGTGGAATCTAAAATGGCTGACACAAAGAACAGGGTATGGAATGGTGGCTGCCGTGGACTGGCAGACAGTGAGCATGGATAAGGAAAGAGAAGATGTTGGTAAATGACTGCCAGGTGACAGCAGGCAAGGGAAATGAGTTTTAGGGTTCTATTGCATGAGAACTACATTAGATAATGTATGTATTTCAGCCAACCATAAGAAGAATTTTAAGTGTTCTCATCACAGAAAGCAAAACAGTAAATGCTTGTACTGATTAGCTTGATTTCGTCAGTCCACAATGCATACACGTGTTTAAACATTATAGTATATTCATAAAAATCTACACTTATTTCAACTGAAAATAACCTAAAACTTTAAAACAACAAGAATGACAAATACGTTTGGATTCAGCCCATGGGCTTCATGGAGCCACTTTCAGGATGAGACAGTTGTGGTTTTCTGTTCCTTCTATTTCTTCAGTTCTGCCTCAGGCCTACCCTCATTGGCCCAAAGCCCCATATTTCATGCAGCCTATTAGGAAGGCACTGTACAAATTGGTAGGTTCCAGGGGTTAAGAATGCTCTAGCAGATAAACGGCAGCAAGCCAGTTCTTAATTCATCTCTTAGAAAGATGGAATAATGGTACATCACATTGACTGCTCACAAAGTTTCAATGGTATATTTTTGCATTTTTAAGAATTAATACAATTTTTAACTATTTCATACATATCTATAATTACCCTCTCCCACCACCCATTCTTTTTTTTTAATTTATTTTATTTTATTTTACAATATAATTCAACTTTACATATCAGTCATAGATCACCCCGTTACCCCTCCTGCCACCCCGCCCCCCTCTCCCCGGCCCACCCCCCATTTCCATCTCCTCCAGGGCAAAGACTCCCCCAAGGATTGAGATCAACCTGGTGGACTCAGCCCAGGCAGGTCTAGTCCCCTCCTCCCAGGCTGAGCCAAGGGTCTCTACTAAGCCCCAGGTTTCAAACAGCCAATTCATGCACTGAGCACAGGACCCGGTCCAACTGCCTGGATGCCTCCCAAACAGATCAAGCCAATCAACTGTCTCACCCATTCAGAGGGCCTGATCTAGTTGGGGGCCCCTCAGCCATTGGTTCACAGTTCATGTGTTTCCCCACCACCCATTCTTATTTCCCTCCCATCCCTATCATTCCTCCCGTCTCCATACCAGGTCCCTGCCTGGATTCATGACTTTCTGTTTTGTTTGGGTTTGTGACCTATTTAGTCTAACCAGGTGCATCTCTGGGCACATTGGAATGGAATTATTCTCATTGGTGGGGTCACTAGTGGGTACACAAATAGAAACAATGGCTCATACTCTTTCTGATTCTATTGGGTGCAAATCGGTCAGCAGTGAGGCATAAGAACATAAGAACACCCTGCCTGGCTGCTGACGCAGTATAGGCTTCCCAACTGCTGTAAGTCTGTAATCCTAATGGCTGTGTCTTATCCAAAAGACGGCATTTTGCAACCCTTCTCCTTATCTTCTAGCAATTACTTGCTTTCCAACCCCTCTTCTTAATGTTCCCTGAGCATTAGAAGATATGGGATAAATGTCCTATTTAGGGCTGAACATTAATTGAAATCTTTTCTATAGTCTAAATTTAGACATAAAGAATGTCAAAGGTATATTCAAAATATGAAAATTATTGAAATTTTTTTCAACAATGCACTTCTCTCTGCAATTAATTCATTTATGCTGTACGTTACACGGTGTCTGTTCTGGGCTCAAAATAACCAACATTCTTTGCCTGGTAAAACACTGAAATGTAACAATAAGTCCACTGATAAAATGGTGTTGTTCTCATAAGCCTATATTTTTCTCTTGTTTTCTAAGCAACCGGACACATTTTTATAACTCAGCTTTTTGTGAGCCATATTTAAAATGTAATTACAAAATAGAATTTATATGAAATACGCATAAGGCCATAAGAAGCAGGACTACTCATAGTTGGCTGGATTTGCTCAGCTGCAAGAATACAGTCAAAGGCTCATTCGTTCATCAGTCACCTACAGAGTAGAGTAGCCTGTGTTCTGGTAGCCTATCTTGGCTCTCATCCCTGAAATACCAATTACCTAGCAATGTGGAACAGAAATGTTCAGACCCTACCTTCAGAGAGTCAAATTTAATTGATAATTCTAAGAATATCTAGGAATGGGAGCCAGAAATTAAGTTCATATGAACTTTGAGACTTTTGTCGGTTTACTTCATAGCTATCCCACCAATACTGATGTTTGTAGCAGTCTAGACCAATTACTAGAAATCCCAGAGAAGATGAGTAGAATCAAGGGGAAAGCCAAAGTTGATAAAGGAAAAAGAAGAACACGAACAATCGGCCTGGATGCTCTTGAGTTCCCTGACTCTACCTAGATCTCCTAATGAATCTTGGAAACGGTTACAGTGACCCAGCTGCTGTGTGCCACATCTGAATTTAGACTGATCATAAAGAACTGGGTTTACAGGGTGGAAAAAAGCCTGTGTGCTTGTGAGCAGCAAGGCAAGAAAAGGAAATAAATTTTAAAAGACAGAGAGGTAGGACGGGGAAAGAGCCACAGCATGTGAAGAGGGTTCACACTGCGTGAATCCTCTGTGCACTCTATTGCATTTCATGAGCTGTGATTCATTGGCTGCAGAAATGAGCTGAGCCCGAGCCAAACTGAAGCTTTAGGTGAGAGTCTGTTTGCATAAGCAACAGCTAGAGTTGAAACTCACAGAAAGTACTGCGAGCTTTCTTTAGCTCAAAAAGGACTCTCTGTCTTGGAGCGTTTGTCTGGTTTTAGTTCAAGTTTATGCAGTGAATCCTCATGTAATTGATGTCTTCCTTAAAGTTGACCAGATAATAGTGTACACCTTTTCTAGTAAGACGCTTGCAATATTAGAAAACTAGGTTGTAGTATGGCTGGGAAAGACCAATTGGATGATAAAAATTGAGTAAAAGCATGTATTGAAATTTCCAGTGAAAATATTCCTTTCCTTCATTTTAAAATAAATATTTGAAGGGCTAGGGAGATGGCTGAGTTGGTACAGTGCCCGCCGAGCAAGCATGAAGACCTGGGTTTGGATCCGTAGCATCCAGGTAAAAGTTTGTGCAGTTCACACTTCTATACTTCTTGTTTATAATTCCAACCTCCCTATAGCTCATTGGCTAGCCAAGCCAGCCAAAAAAAAAGGCATCCAGGAAGATATTTTGTGTTGACTTCTGGTCTCTATATACCTATACATATGTGTACATACATATAAAAACCACCTACATACACACAAAAAATATGGAAAAAAGGATGAATGAATAAATTAAAGATAGTTCTTCAGTATATTATTTAAGAATAAGAATCACATAATTTTAATTTTTACATATAAAGTACACATTAAAATTACTTTTTAAGCATAAGATATATTTTTATTTCATAAACAAAAATATTATATTTTAAAAACTGATTTTGGTTCATAGTTTAGAAGGCATAAAAATCCAGGTGTAAAATTTTAGGATCTCACCTGGAAGAGTTATCTAGGCCATAAAAAGGAAAAGGCAGCCTTGACAGTGACTACAAAGAAGGCTCACTTACCATTTTTCAAAAAAAGAATATTTTCACACTTATTTTATCTAGGGAAACTTTGATGCCTCTAATAAAAACATGTGCTGAAATCTCCAGTGATACTTCCAACTTAATGAACTTATAATGTGTACCAATGGCTCTCAAACTTCAGCATGCACCAAACCCACCTGAAGAACTTGCCGTGGAAATACAGTATCTGATTCCATAGATCTGAGATGAGGCTCAAGAATGTGTACTTGTCACAAGTCCCACATGATGCTAATGTTGCTGGTACAGGGTCAAGATGACAGGATCTGGAATCACCTAGGAGACAAGCATCCAAGCACACCTGTTATGGATTATTTTGATTAGATTATCCTCTGACCATGCTTATGAGGGAATATGTTGATTAAGGTAATTGAGGTGGGGAGATCCACTATAAAAATGGGTGGCACCATTTTCTGGGTTTGGGTCCTGGACATCATAAAAAAGACAAGGCTAGCTGAACTCAGTGTGTTATCACTCCTTGCTTCCTGACTGCATATACAATGTGACTAGCCACCTCAAGCTTCTGCCACCATGATGGACTATACTCTTAAACTGCAAGCAGCATAAATGCTTTCTTCTTTAAGTTGCTTTTGTCAGGGTAATTTGTCACAGAAACAAGCAAAGTAACTAAGACAATCACACGAAAACAATTGGTTACCCGCCCCCATGATATTCATACCACTGTTGTACCAGCGGGTATGTCTTACCAGGTCACTTATTATTATAGCTCTCAAAGATCTCAACTGGGTATTACTATTGCTGATTTTTCTCCTCTGACAGCAACCATAGCGCATTCAATCACTATGAAAGCTATACACTAGAAATGAAGCTTTCAGGTCAGTTCCAGATTGATTTCTCCATATTCTATGACTCAATTGTGTGGTGTATTCACCAATGGGGTCTTACCATCATTACTGCTTACTAATTTACTGACCTCAATGGATAGTCCAAATGAAACATGCAAATTTGAGTATCCAAATGTAATATCAATAAATTAAAGGAAACATGCAACATTTGTTGTTCTGGGTCTCAGATATCTAACTCAGAATGATTATTTCTAGTTCTATCCATTTACCTGTGAATTTCATAATTCCATTTTTCTTAAAAGCTGGATGATAACCTACTACGTTAATATGAAACAGTTTTTCATTATCCATTCATTAGTTGGTAGGAATCTAATCTGTTTTCATTTCCTAACTATTATAAGCATAATAGCAATGATGGATGAGAAGATATTTCTATACTAGAATGGGGAGTTCATTGAGTATATGCCCAGGAGTAGTATAGCTAGATCATAAAGTAGATCTATCTCTATCTTTTTGGAGAATCCACACATTGATTTCCAAGGAGCTATAGGGTTTTGCACACCCGCATTCAGTGAATAAGTACCCCTCTTTCCTCATACTCACTCTAGAATTTGTTATCATTTTTTTAAATCAGCCATTCTGACTGTGTTTACGTGAAATCTCAAGTTAGTTCTAATTTGAATTTCCCTGCTGGCTAAAAATGTTAATCATTAAAAAACAATTCTTAGCTATTTTATTTTATCTTTTGAGAACTCTCTAATGCTCACCTAATGCTCATTTCCACTCTCTTGTTCAACATAGTACTTGAAGTCTTAGCTAGGACAATAAGACAAGGGAAGGAGACAAAGAAGCTGTAACTAAGGAAGGAAGAAGTCCAAGTAACCTTTACCTGCATTCTGATTAAAATTTTGTTCTTGCGTGTGTGTGTGTGTGTGTGTGTGTGTGTGTGTGTGTGTGTGTGTGTGAGGGTGGACCAGACTGTTCATAGCAGCAACAGAATTGAGAGCTACCTACACCCTGTGCACAGACACTCATCACACAAACATGCATTAGTAATATAAGGAATTTACATAAGGAGCCCATAACTAGGAAGCATAATTCTTATTCTAAAGAAAAATAGAATGCATTGGGATCACACATATCATGTGGAATCTGAAATTTAGCATGATAAACCTGAAGCACAATGATTTCCAAAGCATGGGCTCTGCAGATAATGGGTAAGGTGTTTAGGGTGGTTTGTCATGGTCCCCCTTCGTGTGTCATGTTCTCTCTGCCTGCTGCAGTGAGTGATGAGGACAGTATTTTGTGTGAGACCTGCTCCACACTGATAGCATATGATGTGCATTATCTAGTGGCACAGAACGTTAACACAGATCTCCAATTGTCAAAAGATACATAACAAGGTATAAATATTTCCAAATGTGTATCAGAAGTTTAGGACAGTCCTTGAGAAAACATGATTTGTTTTAAACATTTGTCAAAGCCATAAATTGACTTCCCTGCTCCTGTGGGACAGTAGACCCAGCTTTACTGAAGACATAGAAACTCTGCCCTGGTACGCCAGCTCACTGTTCAGGAGAAAGAAACAGATTACCACACGGTTGCAACAAATATTCATTGAAAATTAATTGATCGTATCCTTTGTTCAAGAAGATATGCCAAATGCCACAGAAAATAACAAACATTGACATAAATGAGTTCACCGTTCTGTAGGTGAGAAAAATAAGAAATATGATAAATACATTGGTATTACAGGGCATTTTGAGGGGATGATGAGGCAGCATCAGAAGCTTTAATAAGCAGTTAAGTGTAATTTCCAGAATCTTGTTCTGCTCAACCCAACTCTTTGGAAGTAGAGGGTGATGAATGAGGCATTACTAGTAAGGGGCACATCCATGTGGGGACAGATCATGTCATCGCAAGCACACACAGCAGGGAGTGTAGCTTCCATCTGTTAGAAGCTGCGACTGAATTATGAAAAAACTTTGCTTTATTGTGGAGATGTTGGGAGAAGCTTTTTAAAAACTTTCTGCAAATATTGACATAACAAGATTTGTATTTTTTAGGGATCACTTATTGAGTGATGAGGAGAGAGGATTGTTAGGGACACCAGATGATGAATGCTGAGGGTCAGAAAGGGACTAGTCAATGAGGGTGGGCCTGATGCTATTGGATAACTTTCCATTTTTACTGATAGAATGTTTTTCTTCTGAAAAAAATTTAAAAAAAGTCAAATTGTATATATTGGTGACTTTTTAATTGGGGTGTTTATAGAATCCAGTGACAGTTATAAATAGTATACATTGTTGGAACATTTCTACTGCATTTTAGTTCAAGAAAGGAGAACAAAGTAAAACTTTGCACTACCTCTGAGCCACTTTGGAATCCTTCAGTGTTTTAATGCATGATTGGTTATCCTGGATTAGCGCCACAGTAACAAAGGATGGGTAAGCACATACAGTCCTTTCCTGTGCTTTTAAAATCTCTATATACATCAACCGGAACACACAGTCAGTAATTGTGCTAAGACAACAACCCAGCCTGCCGGGGCTTTTACCCCCGTATTCTGTGTGTGGCCTAACTAAACTACATGTTTCAAAATAATGAAAGAAAAGAAAAGAAAACCAACAGTCCATTTAGTATTCCAACAAAATTGTACAGTTAACAATAATTTTGTTCTAAAAATAACTTATTTGTTTCCACAGACAAAAAAGCCACAAGCTGTTGTAGGCAGCAGTCCTCACTAGCGACAGCTGCTCTGCTCTGTGCAACTTCGCACAAGCACACAGAGTTAATAGCAATTAGAGTAGAGGAGGAAAAATTATTTTGGGTAACATAACATTTGACAAGTGCTTTAGTAAATAAAGTATTGCCAAGCAGCTAAAATATTTTCACTTTGCTAAAACTTTTCTGGCTTCCTGTGATGGCTTCTCTCGAAGGTGTAAACTGTGAGTTGGAAATTGATGAATGTGGATCCCAGCCCTGTCTACATGGTGCCACATGTCAAGATGCTCTTGGGGCTTACTTCTGTGACTGTGCACCTGGATTCCTTGGAGATCACTGTGAATTCAACTTTGATGAATGTGCCAGTCAGCCGTGTCTCCATGGAGGTCTGTGCGTGGATGGAGGGAACAGGTAAGTGTTCTATACATGAGTGATGGGCTTACAGAGACCAAGCACTATTGTATAATGTGGTGAATTTCAAGCTCTCATGGCCTCCATTTGAGTTGCAAATTACATCAAGTA
This sequence comes from Peromyscus nudipes, assembly GCA_902168325.1. NCBI lineage: Eukaryota > Metazoa > Chordata > Mammalia > Rodentia > Cricetidae > Peromyscus > Peromyscus nudipes. The sequence goes on along the minus strand of CABHPH010136611.1, from coordinate 32,634 downwards.
ATGAAAAGTTGCAGCATTCTGATTTTACTAAAACAACAACAACAAAAATATTTGGTGGACATCTGTCCTAAGTGAAGGTTTTCCAAGGCACCCTTGTAATGGTTGAGAACTACATGTACCATAGAAAAGTACCAACATCTAAATTCCATGTAATAAACCTGTTATAGATAAGGAAGATGCAAAAGCAAGGCTATCAATTGTTAAAATTGTGAGCATGAGGTTTATATTTATGAAAATAAGCAAATAAATCAAATGGAAAAGTAAATCCTTCAGAATTTGTCTATAAATTCTGCTGCAAGAGCAATGATACAAATTGGTATATCTTGGTTTTCCAGGTGTTTGGGGAATTGGATGAATTTATTTGAGGAAGCATAATTATCAGAAAGTGTAACTCAATTCTCCTCCAAATATGAGTCTCTCATTGGTTTTTGGGGTAAAGGGCAACACTAAATTATATCTCTGTGTGATAAATATAATTAATTAGTATAGTGATCGCTGAGTTCATATCCAATAATATATCCCCATAAAGAACGTTCTCATACTTGCTTAAGCTATGAACACAGAACTGTCAAGTGGAGAGCAACATTTAATAGCATTGAACTTAGAATTCCCTCATTTGATAACAGCCCTGTGGGAAGCATGGTGAGCATTACTGTTCCCAAATTGTAATATATACCGTTCCTTAATTGTAATAAGGAATCTGAAGTAAAGAGACGGTAGATGCTCCCATGAGTTCACATCATTAAATTCTTGTAAAAGTAGAAATAAAATCATTTTTCCTCTTTTTAATAAATCAGACATGGGGCTGAGGATTTAGTTCAGTGGTAGAGTACATGCCTAGAGTGTGCAAGGCCATGGGTTCAATTCCCAATAGCACACACAAAAAGAAAGTCATAACTTACTTCAAATCTAATTTCAAAATGACTAAAACTCAAAATGAATATAATGAAAGGCATGTGTACTTCCAATATAGCCATAAGTTATTTAATAAAATAATAAGATTTTTAAATAGAGCAGTGAGATTGGACATTTCTTTTTAAAAATATGGAGCACAATTTTAAATCATACCCCATGTCTTCATTTGACTTTTCCTTGCAACCAAACAATGAACCTGTGATGGGAGTCTATACTCCTGCGGCAGCTAACCGGATACCGCAGAGACAGGGAAGTTAGAATGACTGAAACTTCCAAGGGAATGAAAACTCTCTACAGTGGGTACTGCTCTGTCTACAAAGCATCAAGGTAGATAACACAAGGATTTTGGTTCTGATGGGAAGGTTCACAGGCTGGAAACTTGTACACTTTATTCTCTGCTCTTAAAGATGCCATGATGAATTTCTTCATTTTACTCAATGTCTCAATACCTAATTTTTGTGAGGATCAACCAATGTGGTTTGAGTTTATTTTTACGCAATAAAAATTTACACCTTTCCTATAATTCATGTGAGAAAATTGAGTCTTACATACCAAATGACTTTCAAATGGGATCTCTATTTCTGTGAACTTAGATGTGCTCCTTTAATATAGGACACATGTCTCTAATGTCTCACATAGAGAAGATTAGTATTTTTTTAACGGCTTATTTATAGTTAGACTATGGTGGCATACTTTTTTCTTTTAAGTATTTATGTATTTACTTTTTAATTATGTATATTGTATGTATATGGGTGTTGGGGGAATGTACACATGGGTGCAGGTGTTTAAGGAGGCCAGAGGTGTCAGATTCCTTGAAGCTGGAATTACAGGTGGTTGTGAACCACCTAACATGGGAGCTGAGAATGAAACTCAGGTCCTTTGGAAGAACAGTACATGCTCTTAACCACTGAGCCATATCTCTAGCCCTATTATCACCATCATCATCACCATCATCATCATCATCATTATTTGTGTGTGTGTGTGTGTGTGTGTGTGTGTGTGTGAATCCATGAAGTTCATCCTCTCCTTCCACATTATGTGGGTTTGTGAGTTGAACTCAGGTCCCCAGGCTTGCACAGCTAGAGTTTTCATGTGCTGGGCCATGTTTCTGGCCCTATCTTTTAGTATTTTTAATTAAACAAAACCATGAATAGGTTTTTTTCTAACTATTTGAGACATGAGACCAATTTCCCTTGAATTCTACCATTTCTAGATCCTTAAACAGTCCAATGTCCATGCTTGGTGATAAATACACAGTGCCATAGGGAATGGTTTATAAGTATTCTGTGGTTGAAGCATCTCCTCAAAACACCATTTCTATTTCACCTAAGTGTGCAGATCCACTTTTCATTTCCATGACACTAAATCCTTGAGGAGATACCACCTAAATTTAAAGCCTCCTTAAATAAAAATTCAACAACTCACTCCAGCAGTTTGAATTTTGTCACTGTGAAAAAGTAGTCAATGAATGATTAGAAATAGAAAAAGTAAGATATTAGTATACTCAAAAAGCAACAAACACCTTAATCACAATACACTTAAGAGTGCTTCTATTGAGTGAAAAAAAAAGTTTGATTTTTATAGTAGACCTTATTTGGTGTGAACTGTTACCTGCTAACTTCAAAATACTAGTAATTTCATTTACTATACTATTTAATAGTAACCTAATACCCTGATATACTTAAGATGTTGTTTCTATTCTTTTACATATATTTAATTATCACTATGATCTTATCACCTAAGTATTCAATTTACCATGATGAAACTGGCTTCCAAATAATGACATGGAGCTTTACTGTCATTTTTTTAAAAATCAGTAATGATAAGGCGTTGTTATGGAAACACATAACCATTCGGGTCTACAGAGATAGCTCCATGGTGCTTTTGAGGTCAGTGTGAAGGCTATGCCATTGGGGTCAGGTTGATGGACAAATAGAGACAGAATAAAGGTCAGTTTCAGGATGACTAAGAGTTGACATGAAATTTTCATTTACTATCTAGCTACCATTGTGACTGCACCGGTAGTGGATTCACGGGGACGCACTGTGAGACCTTGATGCCTCCTTGTTGGTCAAAGCCTTGTCACAATAATGCTACCTGTGAAGACACCATTGACAGCTACATCTGTCACTGCTGGCCTGGTAAGTGACAAATACTTTATCATTTTTTTCTTTTTACTTGGACTAGAAACAAGTTGCTTATAGAAATCAAACTAAAAATTCTTTTCATCAAAGGCATTAAGCCAACTCTTTATTCAGCTTTGCACATTGAGTTGCATTCTTCATTGCCCACACAGTATTGGCCCTATACTGTATACTGTGTAAGACAACTGACCACAGCACCAATAACTAGAACTGTCGAGGTCCAGAAACACAGCAGTAGAAGGTGGGATTCCACATGGCTTTCATGAAGAAACATTCACTGGGATGGTTTCTTTTCATCTACCTCTTCTCAGACACCAGAAATGTATAAATACACTCTGATATGTTAACCTTCTAATAGTTTGTCTTGTCTCTTAGAAAATTCATGTAGTTAGTCAATCTCATAATTCATGAAGTTAGTCAATCTCTCATAATATGGGAGTCAAAAGTTCATTTATAATTCTGATAGAGATCAAGTATACAAAAAAATACAAGTTTTGGTACATTAAGGTACTTGAATAAAATTATATTAAAGGGAATATTACCATTTAGAAAATATGACTAGAAATATATCATAAATGGACTCACTGACTCAGAGACTTTGGATAAGTGTCTTAGCCACTCTTCAGACTGATTTTTCACCTATAAAAGAAAGGTGTTGATATTGATATCCACCTCCTTGAGCTGTTTTAGAAAAAAACTTCAGTAATAAATATAAAGATCTTAGCTCAGCTTACAACATAGAAAACTCAATAAACACTTAAGTAGTTAGTAAAATTAGGAGGTTGATCATTCCATGCCCTTACTAGCACCAAGCAGCATACTACTTACTTTAGGAAGGAAGTGAGGAAGGGAAGGAGGAAGGGACAGGAAAGAAACAAGAAATGTGGTAGGCACACATAGAAAGGGCCCTGTCCTGCTATGGAACTTTGGGTGACTGTTCAAGACATTTGACTATGCTGACTGGTGTCAGTGAGGTGGGGAGGAAGGCAGTCAGATCTCAGAGATACATGTCTACCTTACAAATTATGAGTGAGGGAAGTTACATATTGTGGTGGTTTGAAAGAAAATGCCCCCCAAAGGGAGTGGCACTATTAGGAGGTATGACCTTGTTGAAGTAGGAGGACCTTGTTGGAGGAAGTGTGTCACTGTAGAGGCAGGCTTTAAGGTCTCATATATGCTCAAGCCATGCCCAGTGAGACAGACCATATCCTGCTGCCTGCTAGATATAGGATTCTCAGCTACTTCTCTAGCACCATGTCTGCCTGCCCATTGCCATGTTCCACTATGATAATGAACTGAACCTCTGAACTGTAAGCCAGCCTCTCCAATTAAATGTTGTGGGTTTTTTTTTTTTCCTTTTCTAAGAGTTGCCTTGGTCATGGTGTCTCTTCACAGCAATAGAAAACCTAATTAAGACACATAACCTGGCCTGTTCATTTACAAAGCGTTCTCTTACAGCTTAGTGAAAGCTGGCTGAGTGAAATAAAACTGAAGATGCGAGAGATTTTTAAACAGAACCGAGTCACTTGCCAGAACTAAGACGACAGGTTGTAGGATGTGGGGGGGAGGAGGGGTCGTTCTGATTTGAATATAAAATGTCCCCCACAGCACAAACTCAGGGGGACATTTCAGAAGTGAGGCCCAGCTGGTCGAAGAAGGGCACATGAAGTAGTTCTTCAAAGATCATTTCTAGCCTTTAGTCCTTACCACCACGTGTTCTTGCCACCCCGACTGAGACATGTCCCCCATGCCTTCCCCTACTGTGATGGATCGGGAGCCTCTGAAATTAGGATCCAAAACACTCCCTTCCTCTGTTACGTTGTTGCTGTAAATATTTCCATCACATCTATGAAGAAGTAACTAACATGGCGGCCATGAGGGTCACGTGGGAGGTGAACGACAGGAGGAGAGTCAACATATTAAGAATCTGGGTTTCTGTCTCAGGTCACTGTGTGGACGGTGGGTTACCCTAGAGAGAAAAGTAAGAATGTCCTTATACCCTATGCTCACTGTTGTATACAATGAGATTTAATGCTACAAGCCACTTTATAAGTAAGAAAGGACTGGAAAACCAGTGCTAAAGAACACATCGGCAAGGACCACTGCTGTATTTGTCTGAAGTCCTTATTTCAAAAGTAAATAATTTTAAGAAGTATCCATCAACTTAAATGTTTATCACAGAGCTTTCCTGAAACTCAGATGTGATTGGATATGTGGATAAAAGACAAAAAACAAAAAAACAAAAAACAAAAATCACAAACCGAAGGATCTGATTCGGTATCATGTTGTTTCTTTGTACAGAGATTTATAGAGAAACTTGTTAAAAATATTGACTGTGGTCTTGACTGAAGGAATCTATTTATATCTGGTTAAAGAGAACAGCAACTAAAATTCCCCCAGAGCATTGGTGGTGTGGACAGGGCTGGCAAACACATAAATCAGAACTTCCCCCCTGTTCCCGATTCAGTGAGATAATGCATGAGCCGGAAAAGCAGGGAAGGATTTATTATAGTCCTAAATCTCTTCCTAACTTGGCTGGTGTGTGAGTCTTGAGTCTTAGAACACAAAGAATATTACAGACAGCCTGTGCTTTTTTTTTTTTCCAGAAAGTCCACTGTAGCAAACAAATCCTGATACATAGGAACCTATTGAGAAAACTATTGTCTAGTAACAGTTTATAAGTATGTAAGCATGAAGTGGAAGTATTTGAAAAGCAGGCATTCTCATTGAAGAGATTCTGAGGGTTCTTTGGGGAGCTCTCCATTAAGAATTGTGACATCTGTATTTGACATGTTTCTTAGTTCCTTTATCCAATGCTTGGGTTTCTTCTTCAGTTGTTGAGAAAGGCCCCAAGGGTTACATGAAATAAATATTTTAGACTGTAGTGCAAGAGGATTTATATTGTGGTTATTATTTGAAATAGGATCCACTCAGGTTTTTATTAGAGTTACAAAATGAGCAATAACATTGTATTCTCATTACTGGCTCATTAATAGTTAATTCTCTAGTTATGCACCGAGCTGGTTATAATTTAAGTTGTTGTCATTTTAACCATTAATTAGTACTATTTATTCTCACTAAGTCATTGATTGAAGGTCAAACTATTTATGTATTGCTGGGTAGTGGAGTGTTGAATAAAATACACACAATCTGTTGAGGCAGTCAACTATACATGCAAATAAACACATCGTTAAAAGTTGTCAAAAGAGCAATGGAAGAAAAAGACTGAGGAACAATGACAGGAGACCAAGGCATCTTGTTGTGTTGTGATCTGAACAACAGAGAAAAGTAACGTGCGGTACAGCCTGAAAATGGAGGAAGAGTTGGTCAAGCAAAGGCTTGGGAGAGAATTTCCCCGAAGGGAAGGGAGCATTGCTAAGGCTATGGGGTAGGAAGCATCCTCAGGGAGGAAGTGAGAAAGCTGGATGAGGAAGGGGTGCTGGGATGGAAGGAGCCCATCTACCAAGGGAGTGCTTAGGCATGCAAAAGATCTTGAATTTTAGCCTGTGTGAAAACAGGAAGCCATTGTTATTATTTTAAAGTGGAAAAGTGTTATGGTCTGATATTCAAATTTTGTGATTTAGGATAAAAATAAGTTTCTCAGTGAACTTAAATTGACATGACATATGTCACTTGTGTTGTAGATTTGCGTCCCTTTGAAAGACTCCATACATTTGTCTCACCAGCTTACAAAGTAGCGGGTGCTATTTCAGTAGCCACCAGCATCATGTCAGTGTTCCACTAAATTTACATTTTGGGATTAGCACTCCACACAGCACAAGCAAATAAGAAAATCCTCCTAATGGATAAAACAGGAAAATGATATAAAACATTTTGGGGATCAAATATACTAAACTAGGTGGTAATTAGGGAAAATGTAACTAAAACAACATATTTTGAAAAACTTATATTTGATGATAGAAAATGCTCAGTAGGCATTCAGATCCACTTGTTGGCGATATGTTCATTGTGCAGGTAGCTTCGCGGCATCTGTCAAATTTGGCTACAATGATAAAAGTGCGTAACCTATAACACAGAAGTTCCATTTTCAGGCCTCAACTCCAGGGCTTTACCCCCATACACAGCACTGCATTGTAAAATGTGTTAAAGCCTATCAATGAACGCTTATACTGTGGCACATCCACATTTTGGGGACACCTAATGGTATCTAGATATTATGAGTTAGCTATGTCTTAGGAACTTAGAGTAAGCAAAGTATAAACAGAGAAAGCTATGAAAGGTTACATGTGATATGATTCTCTTATGTTAAAGGCCTATCCACACACAATAAAGCTATACTTTCATAGGTACACATGTGTGTAAAGACACAGAAGCAAATTGCATAGGGAAATTTTTTTAGTATTTGATATTTTAGTTTCTTATAAAGTCATAAAGACATTTATTTTTAAATCCTTGGCCATAATGAAATGACTTACCTGGACCCAGGAAGGTATAAGATAATCTGCTTCTGTGTGCTGGGTCATAACTCTGACCTTTAAGGGGTACCTTAGGGTTTCTACAGCTGTGATGAAACACCATGGCCAAAATAACTTGCGGAGGAAGGGTTTATTGATTTATACTTCCACATCTAGTTCATCACTGAAGGAAGTCAGGACAAGATCCTGGATACAGAGGTCATGGTGGAATGCTACTTACTGGCTTGTTCTTTCTTCTCTGATGACTTTAGCTTGTGGCAAGTTGACATAAAACTAGCCAGCACAAACTGATCCCTTGTCAACTTGACACACAAGCATATCACTATTAAGCCTCAACCTATCCTTTCTTGCTCATCCCCCGAGACCACACTTTAATATAAACACCACAATGTAAAACATTTTACAAACTTCAAAAGTCCCAAAGTCTTGCAAATTCAAATACTTTTAGAGTTCGTTCTCTTTTAAACTATCTAAAATTTCTCTTAAAAACCAAAGTCACTTTTAAAACCAGAATTAACTCAACTATTGGTTTCTATAAAATTAAAAATAAGTTAAATACTTTCTTATTTCAAAAGGGAAGAATCAGGGCATAGTCACAATCAGGCCAACACCAAACCAAAACTCCAATGGGGTAAATCACTCAATGTCCAGTATCTGGGAGTCACTGATGTTCTTTGGGGCTCCTCCAAAGGGCACAGGACACTTTCTCTGGCTCTGCTTGCTGCAAACACACGCTGTCTCCTAGGCTCTGGTTGGCCTCACTCCACACCTGCTGCTAGCCTTGGTTGTTATCCCATGGTACCAACATCTCCAGATGCTGGGATCTGCTGCAACTGTGCTCCACTCTCACGTTAGCCTCTCCTGGGCTTTCTGTGGGTAATTCCAGTCCTGCCACACAGTGCCAAACCTCAGTTGCTCTCTGTGACCCTTCATGCCTACAAAACCAGTACCACCTGGGTGACTCTTACACTACTAAGTTCCATTGCAGGCCTAAAGTATAATATTGGTCACATCTGGAGCACAGCTTCAATGTGTTGACTCTAAGGAAACACTTCTCTGAAGATTCCACTTGCATGATGCTGGTCACCTCTGTAGCTGGAAGTTTTCCTGTGCCCCGCCCGGTCCCACAGCTGCTTGGCCCAAGTAAACACACAAAGGCTTATATTAATTACAAACTGTAGACCTATGGCTCAGGCTTCTTACTAGCTAACTCTTACAACTTAACCCATTCCTATTAAACTATGTTTTGCCCCTGCATCATGGTTAGTCACTGCTAATTTCTCAGTTCCAGCTGACCAGCATCAATTGTCCCAGTAAAGCAAAGATTTTGCTTCATTTGTCTTGGTATCTTGTTAACCTTCAGCCCCAGCTAACCAGAACCACAGATTCTTAACTCAAAAATAGCAAACGGTCATTGAGAGACTTGCAAACTTCCCTCTGAAACTTCAGGTTCTGTTTTCTTCGTTTCTCTCAATATTCTTATCTTCCAAGCTCCCACCGAACAGCCCACCAAGCTTTGAACACCAAACAGCCCAGAGTTCCAAAGTCCTTCTGGAATCCTCCCCAAAACAATGTGGTCAGGTCTGTCACAGAGACCCCCCACTATACTGGTACCAATTTTTGTCTTAGTTACTCTGACATTTAAGGGGTACCTCAGGGTTTCTAATGCTGGGATGAAACATCATGACCAATGCAGGTTGGGGAGCAAGGGGTTTGTTTGGCTTCCATATCCACGTCTAGTTCATCATGGAAGGAACATAGGGCAGGAACCTGGGGACCGGAGCTGATGCTCCCTCGTCTCTGATGACTCTAACTTGTGTCGAGTGGACATAAATCAGGCTAGCACAAGGGACTCAAGGCTGGCTGTGTGGATACGGCTGACATTTTAGATATTGTCTTAAACAGTTTCGATTTTTATAAGAATTATTTGCTAAATTAGTATACATGGTTTTCCATTGCATGTAGTGCTCAGATTTAATTATAGTTATCTTGAAATTGCATTTTATTTCAAGCCTTACTAATGAAACCTTCCTTAAAAATATTGAACAAACTCATACATCTTCTAGAATTCATTATGTATCCCTTATCCATTGCTCCTGGAATCTATTTCCATGTAGCATCCTCTTATTGACTTCCCCTGCTAGCTTTTCCAGGGTGGACATCTTGCTAATTGGCACCAGCACAGTGGTCAGCCTCCTCTCCGACATGTGCCTGGCATTTCCCAGGCTTTGGCTCAGCAGTTTCTCTGAACTTTCATCCTGCAGGATACACAGGTGCCCTGTGTGAGATGGACATAAATGAATGCAGTAGCAACCCCTGCCAATTTGGGGGTGAATGTGCCGAACTGTCCTCAGAGGATCTATATGGACACATTGCTGGCCTGCCTTCCTCCTTCAGCTACCTTGGAGCCTCAGGCTATGTTTGTATCTGTCAGCCTGGATTCACAGGTGAGGCTAATGAAATGAGAAATGACTCCTTGTGTTTTATGGCAGAGAATGGATGCAACTAAATGGCTGATTAGAAGTAAGACCTGGGCTGTGTAAACTCTGGTGCCATGGCACAAAGGGTCCCCCTTGTGGGCATGAAAAATACCTTGGATCACATGTAACTCCTTAACTCATGGGGAAAATGTAAAGAATGGGCATGGAAATGAATAAAATGGGAACCATTTTACTGAGAATTGCTGACCATTTCAAATTCTTTACTCTAGAAGTGACTGAATTTGAGAATTTTTTATGGTTTATTCATATTTGCTGGCCAAGTTATTATAGTTATGTATATGTACACAAAGAACAATTATCCAGTTTCAAATAATCTTGCTCAACTGTTCTGCAGCTAAAGTCAGTTAACTCATCAAACTTCAGCGGCTGCTCTTTCTTTGGAAGCACCTTCTCTACACCCCAAGGCCATGCGTGTCTATTTTCTACTTAAAAGAGGCATTTGTATCTACTGTGTATTATGAAACTTTCAGAACTTTTGAAACAGCCCCTCAAATTGTTAATAAGTAGTGATTTACCCCACAGCTGCTAGATACCAAAGAGAAAGATATTCACAATCTAGGCGTCTACCCCATCTTTTTCTCCATAGATTAAATATGTGCTTTGGGAAATACTTTAGGTGCTGTTGAGAATATCTGGGAAAAGCTTATGATGAATGGAAACAAATGAGGTCCACTTACACCTAGGAGTCCCTTGATTTTACTATCTCATGTTTGAAGATGATGGACTTTGATTTTGGATGGCGCTCTTGTCTGGTTGCTATAGAAGCTTTGTCTTGTGGCAGCATCGGGATATATTACCTGATCAATTTCTAACATGCATGCTTTTACCTTAATTTTCAAAGTGTATGAACATAAATCTTGTGATGTGTCTTATTTTTCTATCATGTTGTCATGTAGAAATCAATATGAAGTTTAAACATGTAGGTTTGTCTGTAATATATTTATGTAGTTACCTCACCCTTAAAAATATTTCATTATCTCATTTCCATTTCATACTTTTATTTCCTTTCAAACTTATCTGATTTTGGTATATTGATGCATTATGCAACTATTTTGCAGTCTTCTTGGAACAAAGTAGTGATTATATTTCAAGGATCCCAAATATTAAGTTTTGGATTACAGAAAGGAGATTCAATAAGAGCGAGAAGCCATTGTTCTATTGCCTTATCAGAAAAACAACATGGCTGAACAAGAGGTAGAATGTTCTGGAAAGGTTGGATTTAATTGTGGAAAAGAATGAGTGTATGAGTTAAAATGTCCTAGCTGCCCCCAGTTTCTGTGGATGAACGAATTAGTATTTTTTACCATGTGAACTCCAAAATTGTGTTTTGGAAATCATCAATCTTCCCGCCAGGGTGATTCAATGATAAAGTCCTCATGCTTTTTCACAGTGAGCCAGTGGAGAAGGAGAGTGGAGTATCTGTGGCTTTTATGGGCCAAGGAATGACCAACCCTTCTTCTCATGTTCATTGGTCAGAGTTCACTCATAAACCACATTTAACTATACAAAGAATGAGAATCATTCCCTACTGCGTGTCTGAAACAAAGAAAAGCAATTTCCACGAGCAAGTGTTCACTGTGAAACGACAGCCAGACATGGTGGGATGAGGTACAAGCTGACACTGTTTACTTCTGCCATTCCAAGTCCCACTTTCAGGGCTGATTTATTTTACTTTTCTTCCAGCTTCTTAAATCAACCCCTTTAGATAGCAGTCACACACTGTTTTAAGAAAGAAGGGAAAGGCTCATGTACAATTTGCCAAGTTCCCCCAAGGAAACCTTTTGTATTTCCACCAGCAGTATGTGAGTGATTGGCTTCTTCAGATTTCATTAGTCTTTGATTGTTGGCATTGTTAAAACACTCTCTGTTCTGATAGATATCTAGTGATATCTCATTACATTTTGAATTTCCATTTATTTAATGACTAGTGATGTTGAATAGTTGTCCCTGTGCTTATTGACACATGTTTAAGCAAAATGGCTCCATGACTTCACAGAGTTTCTTCTTAAATTATTTGTCTGTTGATTAATTTCTACCACATACAGACTGTAGGCACTTTTATTGCTAAGTTATACCTTTTGAAGTTGCACTTAGTATTTAATTTTCTTTACAATGATTGTAAATAGCATTTTATTTTAAATTCCATTTCTACACATTCACTGTAGTATTTAAGTAGAAGGACTCCTGCCTGGGTCTTTCATCTTGGGTCTTGGGCTCAAAATGCTTCCTTACCAAGAAACAAAGGGTGCTGTGAACCCCTACTCTGCTATTGTTGAATAGAGCTCTCTATATGTCAATAAGCACACTAGGTGATTGTATCCATGCAAGTCATTGCTAATTTTTTGTCAAATTTAAGCTTATGTTGCTGATAGCATTGCCTTGTCTTTTTTTAATGACTTTAGAATTTGTAATGATTTCCGTTTTATTCCTGGTTTCATTATTTTGCATCTTCTGTTTTTTTTTTTGTCCATCTTCTTATATGTATTTATCAATTTTGTTTCTTTTTTGTTTGTAAAGATTTTTTTGCTTAATTCATTTTTCTGTTTTCAATTTTGTTGGGGTTTGCTCTTTATTTGGCTCTCCTTTCTGCTTTCTTTGAGTTATTTGCTCTTCGCCTTCTAATATGAGCATTTAACAATATAAATTAGAAAACTTAACTCTCATTACTGTCCTAGGAGCATCCCACACAGTCATGTATGTGCACTCTTTCATTTTATTTCACCTTTCCTGTACATTTCTAAAATTTACTTTGGGTATTTCTAAGTGTGTAATTCTGTCATTCTGCTACTGATTTATAGTTTTATTCATCAGGATTATAGAACACATTCTATGATTTCAAGTATTTCAAAATTTGTTCAGGTTTGCATGTGTCTTGGTGCCTGTCTTTAGATTTCTGAAGACAAAGGCACTCTCTGTGTTACTGAGTATGAATTTCTATGTATATTCACTAGATCCTGTTGATTGTGTTGCCCACATATTCTGTACCTTTACCAATTTCCTGTCTGGACAGCTTACTACTCACTTAGAAGACAGACTTGAAATTCCTGCCTACAATGGCAGATTTGTGTTTCTTCTTTCTGCTCTAACAAGTTTTGTTTCCTGTATTTTTGAGGTTTTGAGGCTCTGTTGTTTGGCACTCATTTTAAAGTCATTGTCTCTCCATGGGAGTTGATCCTTCTGCCGTTATACCATGCTCCTTGTCTGGTGAATGTGTTTCATTTCACATCTGCTTTATGTAATATTACTGTAACCACCACTGGGATTTTAAAACTTAGGTTTGCATGTTATATTTTCCCCCTACTTTTCTATTCTTGACCTACTTGCGCCATTGAATTTGTGGTTCCTTGTAAACAGCACATTAAACAACGTGTTATTGAGTTGCTTTTAAATTTTTATCTCTGCCTTGTAGTTAGTATATTTAGATCATTTGAGTTTTTAGTATATTAGAGATAATCTAATCTTTGCTTTCTGTTTGATTGCTGTTTTCTTCATGACCTCTTGTGAGTTACTTGACAAACTTTTAAGATTCCATCTTGATTTTATTTATCATGTGTTACATAAATTTTATGTTCATCATGTGCTTATCTTATCAATCCTCCACTGCTCTGAGGTGAAGTACAGAAATGTTACATCTACTTAGATCTTTTCAGTCTCCTCTCTTTGGGATATTGTTGCTTAGAGGATCAGATGATGTTACAATTTTGATTTTAATCACTAATGTGATTTAGAAAAATGATATTGTTCTTTATTTTTTTTCTTCCTCCTATGGCCTCAAAATTCTTCTTTGTTCATTTTTTTTTTCTGTTCACTAAAAAGCTTCAAATTTTAAGGGTGACTCACTGTTAGTGACAACATCTTTTATTTTTCTTGTCTGAGAAAGACCGACTGTCCACTCATCCTAGAAGGAGATTTTTATTAAATACAGAATTTCCTTATAACAATTCATTGGAATTTGAAAAAGCATATACTACCTTCTTCTGAACTCTATAGTTTCTTTTTAATACAATACTTTCAACTTACTCTTTGAGAATTTCAAGCATGAATACATTGTATTTTGATCATATTCACCCTCCCAATCCAACTCTTCCTGGAGACCTTCCTCAACATGTCTCAGCTAATTTCATGCCCTGTCGCATCCCTCTTAAATTGCTAAGTAAATCCATTCTGTCCATATGCACTTTGGTATGAGCTATGAACTAGAGCATGGTCAATCTGCCAGAGGCCATGTTCCTACTGGAAGCTGACTCTCTCTAATAGCAGCCATAGACTGTCAATAGCTCTTCAGCAAGGGATTGGGGCTCATGCACCCCTTTTCCATCAATGCTGCAATGTTAGCTGGCTTGATCTTGTGCACGTCTTGTTCAGTTAACGAAAACTCCTGTGTGTTTAGAAGGGAAACAGTCCTGTCTTATCCAGAAAATAGTGTTCTACCCCAGTACACTCTGACCTCCAACTCATAATCTTTTGGACTGCTCATCTGTGATGTTCCCTGAGTCTTGGGGGAGAGAGTTGGTGAATTTATATATCTCATTTAGTGCATAGTATTTCCTAGCTCTTCATTGTTTATACTTTTATCAGTTGTGAGTCTCTGTATTAATTACCCTTCACCACATAAAGAAGATTATCAGATGAGGACTGAAAGCCATGCTAAGCTAAGGGTAGAAAGACATATATTTTTAAGACAGTTTGCTCCTGGATAGTAGCAGGCTCACCCTGAGCCTGTAAGTTTTCCAGATAAGAATTCTTGGCAGACTTTACCATGCCAGGCATGATTTTCCTTCTGTGAATAGGCCTTAAATCCAATCAGAAAGCAGTTGGTTATCTTTATGACATTTATACCAACCACTATTGCACCAATTGCCTTATTTTGTCAGGCTGTTCAAGGTAGCTTGCAGAGTTTACAGCTGGATAAATTGTTGATGACTATTCTCCCCCAGCAGCCTGCATAGTACCTTCATGAACTAGGAAAGCTATCCAAAGTGGAAGCTTCCAAATCAGCACCAGCTTTATTCTACATGTCTTGTGACCAAAGTGTGTGGTATCTTGTAACACTAAGGATGTTTGAAAATACGCAATTTTATAAGCTTCCTGAAAAAAAAAATACACATGTAAGGATTCAAATGAAACTACTATACATAGGGGATTAATATTCCTCCCAGAAGCCAAATAAAAACCTAGTGCCAACTATGGGATACCTCCTCTTAAGTTGGTGAGGGTTGTCTCAGAAACCCTCCCCCAAATATAAGGTATTGTCACAGTTCTTGATTGTATTCCATAACTTCTAATGAGACACCTTCAGCTATTGAAAGCAGTGTTTCCTGTAAGTAATACATCATTTCTAGCTGGTTTCATTCTTTGTCTTGAGTTTCAGTTTTGATTTATTTTTCCGTTTTTTCCTCTAGTTTTCAGAAGTTAATTTATGATGTACTTTCATGTTTCTGTATTTGAGTTTATCCCACCTTTGATATACTCGGTATGCCAACAAGCTTTTTATTGCTATGACAACCAGCTGTGATTAGTCCATTCCATAGGAAAGTTTATTTTGGCTCATGGTTTCAGTGGTTGTAGTCTATGATGACTTGGTGCCATTATCTTTGGTACTGTGATGAGGGAAGACATTACACTGGGTAGTGTGTGGCAGAGGAGGCTGCTTCACTTTATGGTAGCAAAATAATTAAAAAGCAAGGGAAAAGGAGAAGGTATGAAGGACCCTAGGGTTCTGTACAAGGCAGTATCCCCAAAGGCCAAATTTAGTTTCTCTAGCCCCCACCCCCTAAGGTTTCCCTCACATTGCAATGGGCCATAGAACAGTGAATATGCTTTTAACCTGCAGGCCTTTGGCAGGTGGATGTTCATCCAAACCATAGCACTCAGATATTTCAAATCTTTGGGCTTTTGTTATTGATCAGATTTTGTGAAAATTTTACACAATTTTTCATTGAATAGTCTATCAACTCCACATTCTTTTCCTACTCCTAAAAAATAATGCTAAATCTTTTAATGTTAATAAATTTTATATCTTTTGCTGTTTTTTATAAAGCTTCTAAATTCCCTCCCTGCCTCTACTGTTTTCATTCAGACTGGGCAAATTCTGTTGTTTTTGTAAAACAACAAAGTAATCCCCCCTTTCATCTCTTTTTTATTACTCCATCCAAAGAATTATTTCTTCCATTGTCTTTGGTAACTATTCAATCTCTACTAATGAGTGCTGTGTTTCTAAGTCAGTGGTGTTCTTGATTATCTCATACTGCTGAATCCCCAGTGGTCTCTGCTGGTGGCCCTTGAGTGGTTAGTAATTATTTCTTTATTGGTGAGTTTAGAATGTGTGTGTGTGTGTGTGTGTGTGTGTGTGTGTGTGTGTGTGTGTACGTATACATATCATAAAATAGTAAGTTTCTATATGGCTTTCTAAAGTCTTTAGTGTTAGCTATCCCTCTCTATTTCTAAGTGTTGTGATGAGCTTCCCCATGCCACAGGAATGTGGAACACATCTCTTGATAGTGTGGAGGGATTTCCGGGTTGCTGAGGCAGTAAAAAGGATGCCCAACTGCTAGTAAGGCTCCCCTACCCTACCGGAAACAGTCTGTATCCAGGAGCCCATGGAAATAGGAATTGTGCTGTAACACTGGCCTAGCACATGATGGTCCCTGAATGGTTAGAAGGTGTTTCTTCTTTTGGAAGGGCTGGAGTTAAACATCCACAAGGACAAAGAGACTTCTATGGCTAGGCAAGTATTGTAATAGGCTTCTCCTTACCACTGGAAGACAGAGAACATGGAACTATAGTGTAGTCCCTTTTGCTGAGGTCTTCCAGACTGAGAGATCTGATAGAGGTGAGGGCATTTCACAGGTTGTTGGGGTAGAAAAAAGACACAATCAGACAAGTAGTAGAGAAAATATATTTGTGTTCACGTTGCCAGACAGAATTTAATGGAAATTATAAGAACCTGAGTGGCTCAATAAATTAGTATTTATTTAAGTGCACGTGCTGTGTATGAAAATTGAAAGAGGCTCTGTGTTTTGTCCCTGAACTATCCCTCTCCAAAGTGAATTTGAAACTCTTGACTTACATTTTAAGTGTTAATGGTTCATTTTGCCTCCTCAAAATATAGTTATATGAATAGCTTTAACAAGTTTCCAAACTGTTTCCTAATGAAATCCCAGTTTCAACTGTAACTCTGTCTCACCAACCCCAATTAGCATCTATTCCAAAGACGAGGAGCAGCATTGGCATCTCTGGAAAGCTACATTGTGGCTTCTGAGGCTGCTTCACCCATCTGCTCTCTGAGTAGAAAGAACTGGGGTGGGCAGCAGGGGACCGTGAACATCCTGGCTTCAAACCTATAAGCAGGGTTCTTTACAAAACACCTGATGAGTGCCACCTGGCAGAGTGGCTGCACACAGAGCCCTGGTGCTCAGGTTCACCTGCTTTAAACACACTGCTGCTAAAAATGTGTTCATTTTTCATTAAAAATTAGAGCCTGAGCCCATGTGAAAATTAATTCTTGTTCTTCTACCTAAGTCCAACTAAAACAACCATATAGGACCAAACATCATCAAGAGCTTTGCATACACATGAAGGCTTATGATGTAGGAAGTATCACCTGGTCAAGTAAAATTTCCTATAGAATTAGTTCATCTGCTGACAACATCTTAGGCTCATTGTTCTTACAGATACTTTTTTCTTAAAATTAGAACTTGGGAATATGGATTCTAAGTGACTTGAATTGATTAATTGCTTGATTGATTGATTGATTTTTGAGTTATGCAGCCTTGGCTGGATTAAAATTCACTTTGCAACTGTGTAGACCAGGTTGGTCTTGAACTCCAGAGATCGGCCTGCTGCTGCCTACCAACTGTTGAAATTAAAGTGTGAGCCACCACAACTGGTCCTACTGAACAGATATTTTATACATGTACAAAAACATAATTCTAAATATAAAACATTGCAGCCAAAAGTATGATCAAGTCATAAAATAGGATCTAAAGCTATTTTTTTCTAATTTCAATTCTGTCACAGTTTTTCTTTTCTTTAACTTTATTTCGTGTGTGTGTGTGTGTGTGTGTGTGTGTGTGTGTGTGTGTGTGTGTAGGATAAATGAATAAATATGTAATTGATAGTAAAAGTGTACAACTCTAAGTGATGCTCCATGGCTTCAACATGGACATTCCAACTATGCAGAAGGTAACTGGAATGGATAAAATTTGGAACTGGGCAAGTGAATGGCTACCTTGATCTAGCTGTGTTATATCTTGAGTTCACTACAATCAAGTGTCTTTAATTAGAGAATTAGGGACCAAACTTTGTTTCACTATCCTTATTTACTTAAAAAGGAGTTTCACTAGCTCTACCCACTTCATTTGCTTTGGCTGTACCATGAAAATTAATTCTATAAGCAAAATTCCTGACACTGTGTATAAGTACATTTCTTTGTGAAACTTTTTTTGTCTTTCTATGTTTTCTGTAAAAATTAGGATGGGTGTATCAACTCTTTTTACACAGATTAATTTTGAAAAGCATACTTACTGAATGATTACTGTCATCTATAAAAATATGAAAGTAAGGGGAGAGAAAAATTCAGTGGCCATGATTTAGAAAACTAAATACATGGGGAGAGGGGGTAGATAAATTGGTGAGACCAGATGACAGAGTCTGTAAACATGTTGTTGAATACCTTGGCCACTTAATCAGGTGAAAATTCTAATGTCAACTTAAAGCCACTCTAGATAGGGGAAAGATTGTGAATAAATAGTCAGCAGGCAGATGCCAACTCTGAGATCCATGCATTCATCAACAAATCTGAGAAAATAATTATTTTTCTAAAAACAAAATCATACATCCCCTGACAAAGCCTTCTTCTGCAGGAAGTCCATAACTCAAGTCTCAGCCATCCACATCATCATACCATGGGCATTGCCTTCAAGACCGAAAACCCGAGCTGTGGATGTTTTATACAGTGGTTTTGTTTTCGTGTGACAGATGGGATCACCCACACTTTAAAGAGCTTTAAGGAAGGCTGTAACCACAGCAAGGTGCTTGTTAGAGTGAAAAGTTGAAGAAACTTTTCAAAGACAAGCCTGAGGATCCTGGAAATTGTGCTCTCAGAAGATCATACTACAAACCCTCATTAACTAAGTTTCCTGCTCAGAACCCATCTTGACATTTCTTAAAGTTGTCTTTAAGCATGTTAGTTATTTATAGAAACAGTATTAACTTAACCTTCAGTTCTAAATAGCCATTCTGTCGCAACTATTTGTTAGCAGAATACTTTTTCTGACATTAACACATCCTAGAAGCACCTGCTTCGTGCTGCATCCTGTCCACACTACAAAATATGTAGTCATCAGGTCTCAGTCCAAGGATAAGTTTTCAAAGCCTTGGAATGACCACTTCTCTTATTGAGTTATTGGATATCTCTTTCTTAAGCATGTTTTGTTAGACCTTGTGCTAGTTAACTTTAATAGGAACAGTATTGGTGCCTAAAAAAGGAAAGAAAATTAAAAAAGAAAGAAGGAAGGGAGGAAGGAAGGAAGGAAAGAAGGAAGAAAGGGAGGCAGACCGGGAGGAAGTCAGGGAGGGAGGGAGGCAGGCAGGGAGGGAAAGAAATACCAAAAATAATCAACTTTTAATAGAAAAGGTTTGTTTTAGGTTTCAGTTAGTGAAAGCCTTATTGTGTTGGTCCTTGGTCAAGCAGCATATCACAGCATGTTCCTCAAAACTGATCACCTCAGGACCAGGACGTGAACAAAAAAGCAAAAGTGGAAGATGTCCAACCCTGTAACAATTTCTCTGTGTCTATGACCAGCTCACTTAGATTTGTCTTTCTAATGTTTTTACCCAGCAGGACAATCCTGGTTAATCTTACTCTTCCAACTTCTCTACACCTACAAGCAATTTGTATATGAGTGGAGAAAAAAATCACAAGGCTTACACTGAACCAAGTGTTACTTTAAATGTGTGACCTCAACAACACCAAGGGACTTTTGTCACCAGAAAAAAGAGTTCTGCTTTTAAAGATGTCCATTAGAACTATTCACCTTACGTTTCTGACATTTCTCCCCTCTTTGTTGCTCTAAATTGATTATTCTTTCCTTCCTTCCTTCCTTCCTTCCTTCCTTCCTTCCTTCCGTTCTTTCTTTCTTTCTTTCTTTCTTTCTTTCTTTCTTTCTTTCTTTCTTTTTTTGGATTTTCAAGATAGAGTTTCTCTGAGATAGCTCACAGAGATCCACCTGCCTCTGCCTCCTGAGTGCTTCGATTAAAGATGTACAAGCCACAGCCTGGATTGATTATTGTTTCTAATCTTACAGAAGAAAAACAACTACCTTGGCTTTCTTCCAACAAATGCATTAATCATTTATTTTATTCTCTTTACATGCTCGTAAGTCATCCTGTCACTGCTCTATGAATGCTGGCAAAGCAAGTATTTGCAACAAACTACCTGATAAAATCAGCTTATGGGAAGAAAGACTTATTTTAGCTCACAGGTCATGGATATAGACCATCATGTCAGAGCAGGCACCGTGGTTGCTGCATAGAGAACTCCCCTGGAAATGAGTTTGGATATAAAATCCTCAGGGCCTATGCTCCAGAGAACCACTACTCCAAGTTAGATTCTATCTCCTAAAGCCTCCCGAAATAGTGCCACCCACTGGAGGACTTTCTGTTTAAATTTGTGAACTTGTGAGACATTTCATAGTCAACCTATAGCATGCACCACATTTATGTCAATTACTCCTGTACTCAATTTCCACAGAACTGGCATCACATGCACTTGGCAAATTTGTGTCACAATCAAGGAAAACCGAGTTAAAGAGTTTGGTTTCAGCTAGGCAACCTATTTTTTTACCCACACAGAGACACAAATCACCTCTCAAAGTTGCTTGTTACAAAGCCAACCCCAGTAGACTGCTAAGGTCATTGCATTTTGGAATTCCCAGCAAGACATACAGGGTTGCACAAAGCCCATGATGAAGATTGCCTCTTCTAGCAATGCATCCCTTGGCCCCCACATTATATGACAATGACACTCCATGTAATATTGTACTCATTCTGACTGGCAAATGTCTGTTCAATTAGATTAATGCCATCATTTAAATATGTTATCAGATAATTATAAGCAACAAAATTAGGTTAGCTTGTAGTGTTGACTTCAACTCTATTCCACAGGACTCAACTTAGAAAGTTAAAATTACCCCAAACACACTAGTGGGTCATGTTTTAGATAACCAGAATGTAGTCAAAAGTCAGTGTTACCCATTGGATGCACAGAATAAGAATACTAGTAATCTCAGAGGCAGTATATGAGCAATCCTAACTAATAGGTTTTCTGTAGCCCAATAATAGGCTTCTCTGCCAATGAAGTAAGCCAGATCAAGCCTAATTAAAAAGTAAAAGAACAGGTTTATTTGAGCAAAACAACTCCCAGGTGAGTTCTCTAGTCCCAAAGATCGAGGCTAGAGAAATCATGCACCTAAACTAAAGCAGGGAGGTTATATAGCCTAGAGTCAAGGGATGATGATGTGTCCACCACAAGATGGGTTTGTGGCCAAGTATAACCAAAAACTGAACTCTTTATACAGAGACTTGAGCTGCTGGCAACTTCAGGAGAGGAGCTGCTGTAGCCACTAAGAATGTGGAACTGGGCTTTTTGGTGCTTTTTCTTTGCTGGAGATTCCCCGAGAGGGTGGGGTTTAGAGAGAGAGCGATGGGGCTTCTCAAACATGCAGGAGCAAGTTGGAGGTTCCAACCGAACACTAACCTGCAAAGTAGAGCTGCTTCTGTAGAGGGCACAAAGTAGAGCTACTTCTGTAGAGGGCACAAAGTAGGGCTGCTTCTGTAGAGGGCACAAAGTAGAGCTGCTTCTGTAGAGGGCATGAAGTCCTCGTGCCCACAGATAGCGCTAAGGAAGCCAGAGATGTTAAACATGCAGGCTTTTGTCTTCCATGGAAGGGGTTTATTTAATAACCTGGTAGTCTTTGCTATCTGTTTGACAAGCTTCACTGGAATTACCCAGACTATTATGTTTATCTCAGGCTCCTGAGCACTTTTTCTTAGACAATAGAACCCATTCTTATGAAAAAGGTCTCATATACTTTGCAAAAGAGTTTACTATCATGCTTATCCAAGACTCTTCCTCCCTAGACCCTTACCCTGAGTATTGTTTCTCAGTCAATAGAATCCATTTTTTTTATAATTGTTTTTTTTTTCAAGACAGGATTTTTCTGTGTAGCCCTGGCTGTCCTGGAACTTGTTTTATAGATCAGGCTGGCCTTGAATTCATAGAGATCCATCTATCTCTGCTTTCCAAGTGCTGAGATTAAAGGTCTGAGCCACCAATTAAAGGTCTGAGTTTCATTGCAGTCATACCTTAAGCTTTGTCACGATAACTGTCATGGGGAAACTTTTTTCCAAAGTTGTACTGTGTTTAAACATGTCAGTAATAAACTACTCAGGGTCGGACTCAAGAAGTTTGAACCAACACTGGGTAAAGTCATATTGAACTGGATTTCCTTCTTTCCTCATGCAGATTGCTACCCTGCCCATTGTGGTGCATGCAGGGATGCCCTTAACATAAAGAGTGTCTATCCCCATACACAACTCAAAGGGGAATACTGTACTCCAGGTTAGAATTTGTTAGGCTTGATTTAGCTCACTGCTATATTGGTTTGGTTAATTGATGTATTGAATCGTTGCAGGACCAGCTTTCACATGTGCACCCAAAGCTGCTCAGGCATCAAGAGATGTGCATTCGTTATGTTATTAAGACTGACATGAGCTTTTAAGGGACTGTTTGCACATATATATGGTTGAAAGGAAGGAAGATCCAGGAGCAATTGTAGATGGTGTTTGGCTTGGAAGACTATCTTAGGATCAGCCAGCTTTTAAAAAGTTGTTTTGTTCCTTTAGTACATGGAGGCATGGAGGTAGACGGCAGTCTTATGTAAGTTGCCAGCTTCAGCTCCTGCTAGATTTACCTAGACAACATCATTGTT
Organism: Peromyscus nudipes; assembly: GCA_902168325.1. NCBI lineage: Eukaryota > Metazoa > Chordata > Mammalia > Rodentia > Cricetidae > Peromyscus > Peromyscus nudipes. The sequence goes on along the minus strand of CABHPH010136611.1, from coordinate 9,646 downwards.
TAGCTAGTATGCAATGCTGAACCTGAAAAACAAAATGATTCTGTCCTTTCTAAACACTCTGGGTTCTAAAGTGTTTTATCCTCTATTGTTGGGACAGTTCTTTTCCTTCCAAAGCTAGGAACTCAGTGTGTTATAGTTTCTTTAGCTTTGTCCTTTTGCCAATCATTTTCTCTGTACTAAGTCTTTCAGCCAGAAAAGACAAATGTCAGTGAAAAGCATTTACAGGGCCTGGGGTACATAGCCTAATAGTAGGTCACTGGACTACCATATGTGAGGCATTGCAAAAAGTAAAATACACTAACCAAAGATAAAGCAGAGATGTATTATATGTTCCACCTTAGTAAGTTGGGTCATGTGGTGAATGTGTATTCAACCAAATGTTCTTTATTTTTTTAACTTTTTTTATTTATTCTTTATATCTTTTACATCATGTCTCCCAAACTTACCTATCTCCCTCCCCACCCAAAATAACACAAAATAAATTTTAAGAGAAGAAAAAGGGGGAGGAAGAAAGGGAGAATCTTGCCATGGAAACTGCAGTGTGATACAGTAAGTCACACTGTAAACCCCTTTATCCATACATTTTTACATGCAGGCGTTTATCCCAAAGAATCATTGATTTGGTTCGAGGCCCCTGGTCTCTGGTATATCATCAATGCTGGGCCCTCATTGGGACTCTTCTTGGACATCTCGTTGCTGCTCTATGGTGAAGATCTTGCACCCCTGGGTCCACTGGACTGACTCCCTCCACCCTCCCCACCGTGCTCCAGCAGATCACAGATGGAGTGGATGTTGGAGTGGGCCAATACATAACCCTGGTTCTGGGCTTGTATAATTGTAGGGTTGGTCAACCCATCAACTCTCCCATATTTGCCACCAGGGTCGACTCTCCAGCATTACCCAGGCTAGCTCACCCATTGCAACCATGAGCAAGGGACAGGGCCATTTTTCCAGTTTTCATGTCCTCAGGGTCAGTTCTCCCACACCTACATCTTCAGGGCCAGCTCTACTGTGTTGCACAAGTTAAGTGTAGAGGTCACTCTCCAGAGTGCTGCAGCTGATGAGAAGCAGGAACTGCTCTCCCAGTCTTATAACCTCAAGGCCAGCTCTTCCATCTGCCTCAGTCTTTGATGGAGGGGGGCATCTCTCCTCTGCCCATGACACCAAGTGACAGATGAGTAATGTGGACAGCTCTCCCATGCTCACAACGATAGGACTGGCCCACCACACCTCTGCCAACTCTATTGTGCTGCCCAGGTGAGGTGCAGGGCCTGCTCTCCCGAGTGTTGCAGCTGATGTGAGGGAGGGGGTGTTCTTTATTTTTATGATGTAAAATCATGCTGACTCAATAGTAACTTCCAGGTAGCGGAGTCATAGTTAAGTTGTTTCTCTTAATTGCCATACAGTGTGGGATTGATGCCTCAAATTGCTGTCATCTTATCCTTTAGGGTAAAAAAAACCTGTCAGGTCCATGACTGGTCAAAACAGAATAATATACATTCAAAATAAATGTTTATAACCCCTTCTCCTTCTCATCTTGGTCAATTATTGGTCATTGGAGGTAGAAAATAGGAGATAAATCATTCCTGGCAATGGCCACATTGAATATGATCTCTCAATAGTTTGGGTCTATCTAAAATTCTATACTGAACAGAATCACTTCGTTATCAGCACCATCTGTCGCACTCTGAATGCTTCCTGAGTCAACCACTGCAGATATGTTGTCTGCTGGATGAAGCCCCAAGGAATGCTGCCTATTTCTACCATCATGTTCTTCCCACTAAGAGCAGAGTGAACAAAACCAATAAGCCTTGAATGCTACCCTCTGTCCATCAGTTTCATTCAGATTGACAAGTAGTACAATGGGAGTCCCTTGCTTCCCTCACTGTCACCCATCTTCAGGAACGGGGATGTAGCTTTACTTAGAGTCCAGAGAATCTTATTTTGTCTACAAAGCCATCCCTAAAGTTGCCTTTTATTTGCTTGTTTGTCAAAAAAAAAAAAAGCCACATCTCAATAAGCATGTCATCTTTGCTGCTAGAACTGTTGGTCTGAGATTTAATTTTATCTCATGTATAAGCAAATCAGTTAGGCTGATGCTGTTTCTGGGTGTTTGGTCAGAGACAAGGGACACTATTAGTTTATTATTGCTGATAACATGATTGTCACATTTGAAGAGGTTCTTATTTTTTGTGGAGGTAGAGGCAGGAGGATCAGAAATTGAAGGCTATCTTGGCTACATGGTGAGTCTGAGGCCAGCCTGAACTATATGAGACCTTGACTAAAAAGAGGAGGGGCATACAGCCCCTGGTGATTTGCCCACACCTTAATAAATGTTCCCATACTCATGAGCACATGGACAGCACTAACTGGACTCTACATAATTAATATCAATGGCAATAAAATGTGAAGTTAGAAGGGAGATGGAGTGGGCACTAGGTGCAGCTGGAAAAGGTAGTTGTGGGTGAATATGATCAAAACACATGATATAAATGCAGGACATTTTCAAAGAATACATTGAAACTACTGAATAGATGCTTTGGATAAGTCTCAGGAATCTTGGAGGCAATATTAACCAAGCTTAAAAGGTTAGGAAAGTTTTTCTTCTTAACAGTTAAAACTTTACTATGTCTTAGGAAGAGTCTTTCATCCTTCTAAGCCAGATATAATTAGTTGGAGCTCAGAATTCTTGCTCCAATTATAGCCCATGCCAATTTTGATAAATTAAATTTTCTATTCCAGTTGACACATCACAATTTGAAAAATGTGTTCTCTTTATTTCTGATTGATCCTCTGTTTTCAGAAGTGTGTAACACCTTCAGTTTCCCAGGTTACTTTCTTCCAATCAAGAACTTAAAGATTTGCAAAGAGAAAACTCAAATGTAATTAATGTAAGTGTTTCTATTTTTGTGGAAAAGCCTCAAGTTAAAATGAATTTTTTAAAAACCCAATTGGACCATTTTTTATGATTTTATGATTATATTTTTCAATGGATTGCTTTACAGCTGCTGAAGTTATTCCAGGGAACATGATTCATATCGTTTGTGTAATAAAGCACTTGGTAGCTGTTCTCTACACTTGCTGCTACCTGCTGGCACTAGCTTTGAGCTAAGTGTGTATTTCTAGTGCATAGCTTGTGATAAAAGTCATTTTACCTGTTGGCTGTGTTAGTAGATCTCTCCTTGTTGAATTAACTTCTCAAGACAAAATCATACAATTCTGTCGACTATAAAAAAGTTACTTGTTTGTTTTTCTCCATTTTGACTTCCTTGTTTAATACCTTGTGTATGGGAAGGGGAGACAAACAGGATTGGCCTGTGCAGGCAGACCTTTTGGGCACATGTGAAACTACCAGTATTTTCCAAGCATCACACAGTGATAATTCCCACCCAATTTGGGAAGATACTTCAAGTTGAACCAAACAAGAATTTCTGTTCTCCACAAAGAAGCTTTTATCTCAAGTAAACTTACAGTTTAGGTCAATATATGTTTAATATTGAAATTTTCAGGTAGTGTTGTTGACATGTAATAAAATAAACTGATTCTGCCTTTAGTTTTTTTTTCTTTCTTTCTTTCTGTTTTGTGTTGAATTTTTTTTTTCATTTTTTGAAACAGGGTTTCTCTGTGCAACAGCCTTGACTGCCCCAGAGATTCGCCTGCCTAGGCCTCCTGAGTGTTGGGATTAAAGGTGTGCACCACCAGACCTGGCAAACTTTTTTTTCTCTCTCATATATTATATCCTAACTACAGTTTTCCCTCCCTTCTCTCCTCCCAGTACCTCTCCTCTCCCCCAGATCCATGCCTCCTAGGAATATCAACCAGCCATGGCGTATCAAGTTGCAAGAAGACTAGGCACCTCCCCTCTTATTAAGGCCAAACAAGGCAACCTAGTAGGAGGAAAGGGACCTGAAAATCAGGCAAAAGAATCAGAAACAACCCCTGCCCCCAATGTTAGGAATCCCACAAGAAAACCAAGCTATATAGCAGTAACATATATGCAGAGGGCCTAGGTCAGACTCTTACAGGTTCCCTGATTATTGGTTCAGTCTCTGTGAGCCCCTGTTAGTTAATTCTGTGGGGGTTTTTGTGTGTCCTTGACCCCTCTGGCTTCTACATTCCTTCCACCCTCTTCCACAGGATTCCCTGAACTCCAACTAATGTTTGGCTGTAGGTCTTGGGTCTTGGCATCTGCTCCTATCAGTTGCTGAATGAAGCCCTTTATGTTAGGTATCTGGGCAGTAAAGCCTCTGGCTCCTGACCCTTCAGGCAGTATCAGGGGTGGGCTCCCTTTCATGGCATGGATCTCGAGTTGGACCAGTCATTGGTTGGCCACTCCCACAAGTTCTGCACTCAAAGATCCAAAATTTTTTTTAACAAAATTATAGAAAAAAATTCTAACCTTAAGAAGGACATGCCTATAAAGGTACAAGAAGCATACAGAACACCAAATAGATTGGACCAGAAAAGAAAGTCCCCTGCCTCATAATAATCAAAACACTAAACATATAGAACAAAAAAGGATACTAAAATCTGCAAGTGAAATTTGGCAAGTAACATATAAAGACAGACCTATTAGAATTACACCCCACTTCTCAACAGTGACTCTGAAACCCAGAAGGGCCTGGGCAGATATCTTGCAGACTCTAAGAGATCATGGATGCCAGCCCAGACTACTGTACTGAGCAAAATTTTCAATCACATAGGTGGAGAAAGCAAGATATTCCATGACAAAGTCAAATTTAAATAATATCTATCCACAAATCTAGCCTTAAAGGAAAACTGCATCCTAAGGAGGCAAACTACACCCATGAAAACACAGAAAATAAGTAAACTCATTGCAACAAAACTGAAAGAGTGAAGCACACACATACACACACACACACACACACACACACACAGAGAGAGAGAGAGAGAGAGAGAGAGAGAGAGAGAGAGAGAGAGAGAGACTACCTCATCAACACCAACACCAACAAGAAAATAACAGGAATTAACAATCATTGGTCATTAATATCTCTCAATATTGATAGAATAATTCCTCAATAAAAAGACACGGGCTAAGAGAATGGATACAAAACAGGATCCATCCTTCTGCTGCATACAAGAAACACACCTCAACTGCAAAGATAGACATTACTTTAGAGTAAAGGATTGGGAAAAGATATTCTAAGCAAATGGACCCAAGAAGCAAGTAGGTGTAGCTAATCTAACATCTAACAAAATAGATGTCTAACCAAAATTAATCAAAAGAGATGAGGAAGCACACTTCATACTTATCAAAGGAAAAGTCCTCAAGATGACATCTCAATTCTGAATATCTATGCCCCAAACATGAAGGTACCCTTGTTTGTAAAAGAATCAAAACTAAACCTTAAACTACACATTGAACCCCACACATTATTAGTGGGAGATTTCAATTTCCCACTCTCAACAATGAACAGGTCATCCAGACAAAAACTAAACAGTGAAATAATGATGCTAGCCAATGTTGTGAATCAAATGGACCTAACAGATGTCTACAAAACATTTTACCCAAACACAAAAGAATACACCTTCTTGTCAGAACCTCATGGAATTTTCTCCAAAACTGACCACATACTTGGTCACAATGCAAGTCTAATTAGATAAAAGAAAATTGTAATAACCTCCTGCACCCCATCAGACTACCATGGGTTAAAGCTGGATATCAACAACAGAAACAATAGAAAGCCTATCCTGGAAACTGAGCAACTCTCCACTAAATGACTACTGGGTCAAGGCAGAAATAAAGAAATTAAAGATTTCCTAGAATTCAATGAAAATGAATGCACAGCATACCTAAACCTATGGGACACTTTTGGTACTAAGAGGAAAGTTCATAGCAAGCACTAAGTGCCTTTGTGAAGAATTTGAAGGAATTTTATATTAACTACTTAACAGCACACCTGAAGCTTCTAGAAAAAAAAAAGAAAAAAAAACAGACCCATGAGGAGTCGATGGCAGGAAATAATCAAATTGAGGGTTGAAATCAATAAAATAGAAACAAAGAGAACAATACAAAGAATCAATGAAACAAAGGATTGGTTCTTTGAGAAAATCAACAAGATAGACAAACCCTTATCTAAGCTAACTAAAAGGCAGAGGGAGAATATCGAAATTAACAAAACTACAAATGAAAAAGGAGACATAACAACAGACACTGAGGAAATCGAGAGAATCATTAGGTCATACTTCGAAAACCTGTACTCCACAAAACTGGAGAATCTAAAAAAAATGGACAATTTCTTGATAGACACCACTTTCCTTTCTTTCTTATCTACTTGCTACTTCTTGTTTGTTCTTTCCCCCTAATTGCAATGGCTTTTTAATAATTTCATTATCTGAAGAATTCTGAGATCTAACCTTTACATTTTCTGAAAAAAAAGAAAGAAAAGGAGGAAATAAAGTTGCTTGTTAAGCCTCTGAACTTCAGCCATGTGCACTTCAGCCCCATTTTAACTGCTCTGTGCTTGTCTCACCTCAAAGAAGAGGGTCGGGTGAAACATTCCATAAACAGCACGCACCCCTCTGCTGAAGCCATGCACACTTATTTCCTCTGTTTTATTTACACTGACCAAACCACACTAATATAAGTATGAGAAGTTCTCATCTTGCTTTTTGTTCTTATTCTTTAGTATTTGTTTTTATTTCCACACTACACACATATGTAAGTTTGAGCTTGCGGCTGGAGAGATGACTCAGCCCGATCAATTTGTTATAAGGGAACACATTGTACATCTAGTATCCAGTCAAGGCTGTGATGGTACCTTCTTCTGAAGGTACAGGTGTCAAATTTGGATCATAATAGGTTACCATCATTTTGAGCAATTTTTAAAAATTAATTCTATTTTAGTTGTATGTATATGGATGTTTTGCCTGAATGAATATCTGTATACCAGATGAATGCCTGGTGCCTGCAGATGCCAGAAGAGGGTGTCCTGTCCCCTGGATCTGGAGTTACACACTATTGTGAGCTGCTGTGAATTAAATTTGGTCCTGTGGAAAAGAAACCAGTGTTCTTAACTGCTGAGCCATCTTTTTAGCCCTTGAGTGATGATTTTTTTTAAATAATTAAGACTATGAGAAAATGGAACAAAGCATCTTTACAAGAAAGGAAGGAAGGAAGGAAAGAAAGAAAGGTAGGAAGAAAGAAAGGTAGAAAGAGAGAAAGAAAGAAAAAGAAAGAGAGAAAGAGAGAGAGAAAGAAGGAAAGAAAGAAAGAAAGAAAGAGAGAGAGAGAAAGAAAGAAAGAAAGAAAGAAAGAAAGAAAGAAAGAAAGAAAGAAAGAAAGAAAGAAAGAAAGAAAGAAAGAAAGGAAAAGAAAGAAAGATTGATTCTGTGTGATTGGCTTGTTTTTGAATAAGAAAGATGAACCTTTGTACTGTGTGGTCCTTGGGAAAGATGGCACTTCTTAAACTTTTCCATTCAAGACTCCTTATTCCCAAGAAATTTGTGCGTGTGTGTGATTTGGAACATACAGAAATATCTATACATGTCAAACTTTTACTGGCAACAAAAAAAAAGAATTGTATTTTAAGACAACCCCTTGATATACATATAATCTTACCATTTATGAAAGGCAAAGCAAATTGATATACTAATGAGATGGATGTGTACATATGTGCTAACACAGAGTTGAGTCTCGGTGGAACATTCGATGCTGCGGAACACTGATCACCATCTGCAATGTTTTTCAGAGTTGATCAATATTTTCACTTTATGATCATTAATACTGAGAATGACACATAAATGGAGAAAACAAAATGGCAGAAGCATGTTCAGGGTCATTTCAGAGAGTGCAGGAAATTCTATTTTAATCCCAAGCCAAATTTACTTAACAACTTTTATGAAACTCAGCTCTGTGACTTGGAGTGTGGTAAGGTTGTTTGTATCAATCTTGGTGGACCTTCCTGCAAATGAGAGCTCCCTACTGGGGAAAATGCTCTCTTCTGGTCTGAGTGAAAATGGTTTCAAGGTCATCTATTGTTCACCAAGGCACAGAATGACTCTCTTCTGGTCTGAGTGAAAATGGTTTCAAGGTCATCTATTGTTCACCAAGGCACAGAATGACAAAATAAGTAAGTAAATAAAGTTTAGTTCAAGCTGTTTTTAATAGGTATGGATAGGCATGGCTGGGATGGCTCCTTCTAGAATGAAGAGTGCGCTTCACTAGCGAGCAGCTACAGTTATAGGACGGCTCCCCAAGGTGTCTGTGTGGTTTTCAAATCAGCCAGAGCTAGCTAGAGGGCAGTCTGTTTGGCTATTCGGATAATAGTCTTTTGCTCAAGGCAAGCCAGGGCACCAAGGAAAGACCTAACAGCTGGCAATTAAGGAGTCAAACTGACTTGTCCTCCGATATCTTAGCCTACAGGAAAAACAAGTGTTAAAAGCAATGTTTACAATAAAAACTTAATATTAGCAGTGATTTAACAGTTTTCTAATAATGCCTAATTCCTGCCACAGTGACACAGGGAAACGTGGAGCCCTCTAATCTGCCTGACATGTGCTGGAGACTTGGTCCCTAGCAGGGACTGGAGTGGTAGAAACCCTTAAGGGAGATGCCAGGTATTAGGAGATCTTCCAGTCAGTTGGAGGGGTACATTGGACATGTCTTATCCCTTTCTTCTTCCTGATCATAAAGGAAGCGGTATGTTTGACCACATGCTCCAGTCCTGATGTGGCATCACAGGACCAGCAATCATGGGCCGGAGCATCGGAACAGAGAGGAAACAACTCTCCTCTTTGTAAGTTGGTTATGTAAGGTATTTGTTTCGGCAAGAGGAAAGCTGACTAACACAGGATCAAGGCAACTATGCACATGGACAATGACGTTCTATTCTCTGATAACCAGTGAAAATGAGATTTATCCTGGGAAGCGATTTTCTAAGCTCACAGAGTAAAGCCATTCAAGTGCTAGAGCATGCTATTTGTTTCTGTTTTCCTTTGTTATTTTTATAAAGCCTGGAATGAGAAGTGTGAGTAAGTCCTACAAGATGGAAATGTAACAGTAAGTCCGTTCTTCTCTCTTGTGAAGTGTGCCAATTAGTAGAGTTATCTGTGTCTTCCATCTTTGTGAAAGCATAAGTTTTAACAAAAAAAGATGTGCCCTGGTGGTGACTAGAACTCAACTGCATGTACTTTTTCGTGGGAAAGTTTGCTTCATTTTTTTCCATATACAACAATCTCATTTTATGATGTAGATGTCTCAATTACTTCAATGATTTAATAAGTAGAAAAAGAAGAAAATAAAGTGGCCCAATTTTTTTTTTTACTTAACCACTAGGTTTTACAGGGCCTGGGGTGATTAAAATGAGGGCAACATTTACTTAGAGTCACCTATGAAACAAATATTCTGGAATAGCATCAAAAGTTTTCGAAGAGATTGTTTTCTAAGCATTGGGGTGGGAGTTTGAACAGTGGCCAGGACCTTCCATTTATCTATTTCTGTGAGTGAGTTTTAACACCATTGACCTGGCCAAACTCCAACACCATTCATTAAATCTTGCCTGTCTCAATCATCCTTGAAACTTTAATAAGGCCCTATATTTCTTATCCTAACCTACTTTTCATAACATCTCTTGGAGCATCCATCCAGCTGTGGTCATTCACTTAAGAGCTAGATTTATCTAGC